>JAOQMS010086696.1:0-20368 GCA_027563885.1 Erythroxylum longipes | reverse complement strand
TTACTTAACCAATTCTTTAGTTTTATTATTATCAAAACAAAGAAGGATTTAATTTGTCAACCTCCATTGGTCCAACAGCTAGAACCATCACCAATCTTATCTTATTTTTTATCCTAACTAACTCCATCATCCTAAGGATATGCATTAAAATTAGTGCTATTGGAATGATATTCCAAAAGTTTTATGTTCTATATAATAAAAATGAATCCATCTAACCCGTAATGTTTGTTTTTCCACTAGAATTCTCCAAATAAGCTTGATCAATAATACTTTATTAGTGGTTCTAATTAAGTTGATACTAAATCCTCCTTCCTTTTTAGGTAAGCAAATGTCTCTATATTTAACTTTTGCCATTGATTTTTCTACTAATATCGCATAACCACAAGAAATTCCTCGTCAATTTCTCTATGATCTTTGACTAAATTCTTTGAAAACATCATATAGGAAGCATAATAAACATGCAAGCTATTAATGGTTGAATTGATTTTAATTTAATTTTTTCCTATAAAAGAAAAGCTTCTGTTGTACTAAGGATTATTCCTCTCTTCTTGATTCTTTAAATCAATGGCTGGAAATCAACTTGGTATGGCCTTTCTAAAGTGATTAGAATGCCTAAATGGGTGAAAGGGGGGTTCAAAGGTTGTAGTCATGTTAAATGTGATAACTAAGATGCAAGATGAAGGCCTTCTAAACAAATAAAAAGACCTTTTAAACTTATTCATGTTAAGGTCTGAGAAATATTTAAAGGTGTGAAGTGTTGGCATTAGTGGACTAATAGATTTTGGATCAACCCCTGAAAAAAAAGTAATTCATCTGTAAAAACTAGGTTATGAATTCTTAACTTCCTATATTTAATGTGGAATTTGAAATGCTTTTCATTTTGAATAACATAACCAATCAACCTATTTGGAACCTTCATACCTAAGGTTAACAAATAAGGAGACATAAGGTCACTTTAACATAACCAATCAACCTATTTAGAACCTTCATACTTAGGGTTAACAAATAAGGAGAAATAGGGTCACTTTGCCTTAGCTTTTTAGCATTTTTGATGACTTTAATAAGTTTACCATTCCTTAAGACACTAAAAGAGATAGTGGAAATGCATTATTCAATAAAAACTATGAATCTAAAGGGAAAAAAGAAAAAAGTGTATAGAGTATGAAATTATAGTTAATTAAGTCAAAGCATTATGAAAAGCAATATTGGTGATACTTCTTTCCCATAAATTGTTTTTTGGCTATAGTTTTTGAAGAGCTCTTGAGCACTAAGAATTTTGTCTCTTATTTTCCTTCCTTTAGTAAATGCTCCTTGAGAAGGACTAATGAAGTGACTAGTTACAACTTTTTAAGTCTAGATTCAAAAATATTAGATATGATTTTTTATATAGTATTGAAATAAGAAATTATGTATGAAATCCTTTAAGGAAGAGGGGCCAGGTTGGGAATAAGGGTTATGAAAGTTATTTTTTCAAGCTCTTTTAACATCTTTTCTTGATTGAAGAATTTCATTATTGTTCAAGTTATAAAGACTTTGACATAAGGAGTTTCTTAAAAGATAAATGTATGAAAGCCATCGGGCCTAAAGTCTTTTTAGGCTTAAGAGAGAACAAGGCTTTCTTAACATTTGAGGCATTAAGTAGTGTGGCCAAAAATTCCATTTCTCTACTTAAAATCAACTCAATCATAATGGACTTAAGGATAGGCAAAAAAGTTATGAGTTTTATACAATAAATTAGATTAAGAGTTAATCAAGAGGCCCTTGTTATTCTAAATGGAGATAATTCTGTTATAATTCCTCCTTAAGAGCATAAAATTATATAAGAAACTTGAATTCCTATCACCATCCCTAAACAATTATATCCTTGATCTTTGTTTCAAGGTTTAGTTAATCTCTATTGCTTTTGCATAAACTATTAACCGTAGATTAATAATAAGCATTGTTAATCCTAATTTTCCCTTATATTGTATCTAATTGACATAAGCTCTTAATTCGATCTATCTCATAGACAACCTAGAATAAGCTCTCGAAATTTAGTGTCACAACTGCATTCTATAATAGAAAACAAGTTAAAATGGCATAAGCTCAAGTCATTTAACCTATGATATATCCCTAATGATGCTCGATCATTAGTTTACCACAAGTGAATCAGACTATTAAAATTTTAGTAGGCCTATCTAATTCATTCGTAGATAAATCCAAAACATTAAACATAAAATAACATAGTAAATCCTAAAAGAGAGTTAAGAATAACGACACTAGATTAATCAATGCCCAAATATGTTCATCAGCTTTGGTATCCCCTATGAATTGGAAAGATGAAGTTTAGCTCCTCATAACTCTTAAAAAGGAAAGGAATCTACCTCTTTTGAGTCTCTAATATATTTATACCCTTTTTGGCCTTTCAAACGCCCTTTTATAATGTAAAATTAAGGTTTCTTAGTTATACATAGTTAGCTACACAAGCATGTAAGTGACCATATATGTTAATTTGGTAGAAATTATGGAGTTACAGAGATACACGAAAAACTTACACAATTGTGAAGTCACTTACACGGCTATGTAATTCTCAAAATAGGTGTAAATCTCAGAGTTACTTAAAACAGCGTCTTTGACTTTGTACACATTTTTAGTAAGTTACACGTTCCCATACATGACAATGTAAGTCAGAATAACTCCATTTCTTCCATTATTTGTCCCTTCTTTAGCCTAATTCATCTACTTGTTACTTAACGAAGGCAAATTAGATCGACAATAGATAAAATGCGCTAAGGATGTGAATTTAGATCATTTTGGTTCTTTTTCCTCTAATTTGTACCTAAAGCAAAATATGAACCAAAATAAGTATCTTAAATGCAACATAACTTTAATCACTAAGCATTATTATTGTCATGAATTTTTTACACGACGTAGCCCACCACTAACTTTTTTTCCATATGTTATGCATAAAGTCATAGAGCTGGTTCTATTTCACTTACCTGTGATTGGTTAACGGGTTCTACATCGCTTACTCGTACTAGATTAATTGCTATACATCGGTAGTTACAAAGCTAGTTCTGTATTGTTTACCAGCAATTGGTTAACCACTAGTTACGGAGCTGGTTATATACCCACACTAGGTTAACTGCTATACACTGGTAGTTATGGAGTTGATTCTACTTTGCATACCTGCAACTGGTTAACCATTAGTTACAGAGCTGGTTCTACATTGCTTTCTGCATTAGGATAACGGCTATATACCGGTATAATAACATGTATAAAAACTAATGGTGTAAGGCCCCAACATATACTCTATAAGTATTATAGCATGTCTAGGGAATATTAAGAAGTGAGCATAACAAATGAATTACATACATCTAAGTATAGTAAGAGATATAATTGTACTTAATGTAAAAGATTTGGGTAAATGGGTAATTTGTTCATTTTGACATAAACATACCTCTGTAATTTGGCCATATCTTAGTCAGTAGACCTCCAAATTGGATAATTCTAATTTGAAATTAAGCTACAGACATAGGTCTAAAACTTTTATGAAGGAACCAAAATTTTATTATACCTATAAGATTTTTGAATTTTGGCTTGAAGTTGAGTTATGGCTGTTGTCCCTATTTGCAAACAACTTGTAGTGTTTTGGGTATAACTACAAGAATAATTAACCAAATTGTGTTAAATTTATTTCATTAGAAAATTAAGACATAGGGAAATGAAATTAATTTATAATATTGTAGGCCAATACGGGAAGTAAAGAAATAACAAGGACCAATATGCAATTTTTCTAAAGTTAACACATGGACCAATTGGATTAAGGCATATGTGACCAATAATAATAAAGCATGTGTGTCCAGTAGGAATTAAGCATATGTGTGAGTCTTGAAAGTTCTGGAATGGGGATATGGAGAAGCAAGATGCATGACATTTTGGGGTTTATAAGTTTAGATTTTTCTCCTCTCCATTTCACCTTCTTCATCCCATTATTTTTCATGTAAGAAATCAAGCTAATCTTAGGCAGAAATCAAGGTAAAAGTTAGGGATTTTCTCTTCACCTTTGTCTCTTCTTACTTTTCTTATGAAGGAATGAAATTATAAGGTTGTAAGTGGTATTGAGAGCTATATTTTTGGTGTTTCTAGTTGGTGAGTGAAGCAAAGTCAAAGAGGAAGGGAAGGACAGGCAATACAAGGCACACTTTGTCAATTTTGAGGTTTGGGACTTCACTTAGTTGATTTCTGTATTTGTGTATGATTGAATAGATATAAAGATTCATTTTGATGTGGAATTGATGCTGGGATGTTGCTTTGGCGTTATTTTGGTGTTACTTTGCATGAACTTGGTTGTATATGACAAGAGAGAATCGTGTAGTGGAATTTTGTCTAGGGTTTGAGTTAGTCACATTGTTTAAGTCATAAATCAGCCTAGAGATCTACAAATTGTATGATTTCAGTTTCATATGAAACCTAACACATAGAGCTAAATATCTCTAGAAGGGATGCTGACTTAATTCTAGCTCTATGACCTTGTAAATTGAGATCGAAAAAGGTAACTGATGTTGCCCCTGTTTTAGAGCAGCTTGTGATATTTTGCCTATATCTCATGATTTCGAAGTCCAAATGGTCTTAATGTTAGTGCTATAGAAACTATACATATAGAAATAAATGTCTACCTCAATACCAATTTTGACCTTTTTTATATTCATATTAAGGACCAAGTAGTGCTATAAATAGAGAGAGTGTCTGTCACAATTGTGGCATTGTTTTTGTTTCCGATTTCTACCCTATCTTATCCGAACCTTCATGAATGTGTATGAAAATTTTCAAACACCTAGAAATAAATGAAATAGGACTTACCATATGTGAATTGGGAGACTGAACATTGGAATATAAGATTGAGCATAATGCATTCGAAAGAAAATTTACATGTATATAAATGATTGGTGTGTATATTTATTGCTCATATATATATATATATATATTGTGTGATTATATATGTGTGATTTTGACATCCTTCTAATGGTGATAAGTTATGGCTTGCGTGTATGAACACAAATATATATTTTATGATTTGAAATTGGAAAATGGTTAAAGGAAATGTTACAGTGCCTGCTCTATTGTCTTGGTGGTGGATAGATGGGCAGGTGTATAAAGTTACAGTGTAGCTGCTACAGTTTGACACCAATAATATCCACAGTTTGATACCTTCAGGTATCTACAGTTTGATAATTTCATGTATCCACAATTTGATACCTTCAGGTATCCACAGTTTGATATCTTCAGGTATTCACAACACCCGTTATCCACACCCACTTCAAATGTGCAGACCAAACACAGAAAGTAAAGTAAAGAGGTATAAATAAGAAATACAACATAACAACATGAATAATTGGTATTGATGAGCATTCGTATTGGTTGTAGTATGTTTGAGTTTTGAAGTTGAATTTATCGTATATGAAAAAACATTCAAGCATGTTTGCATTATTTATTTGATTAAGTATGTCATAATTATTTATATTTATGCGATGTTCATGAATGTATGTGGTTAGCAGATGACTGCTATGAATGGTCATCGAAACTAAGTATTTCCCCACTAAGCTTTCAAGCTTAGCACAGGTGTTAACCTGTGTAGGTCCAAGTAATAGGAGTGAGGTATAGAGAACATCTAAAGGGAACAAGGCCAACAGATAGAAGAAAAAGTACTTGGGAATGTGTTTTTAGTTACAAATGATTTTACATGAAATGGTTAAAGAAAATTGTATGTTTTCTTTTGGATTACCATGTAAATGTAAAAATGTTTTATTACCGTTAATGATAATGTTAAGCATTGGAGAGTTTTGTAATGTGTATATGTATAGCATTGAACTCAAATGCATGTCGTGAATGTATGTACAGGAAATTGATTGCCTTATATGTGGATGGTTGTAGGTTCTGTATAGGGGGTGTTGAAAATGGTGTACCATAGGCTAAAAATTCATTTCCCTTTCATCAACCAATAACATAATATCAATTTAACTTCAAATCGTATTAAATTTAACTTTCAAACTTCAATTCATATATTGCTAAAACATACACTTATACTAGCAACATTAAACGGTAACGTATCATTCACATAAAACTCATAATCATACAATATAAAGTCACATGTCATCAATTCTTCTGCTAAGAATTTATTCAAGTAAAACAATTAAAAATGCACTCATAATTTTACAAACTTATTTCCAAGTACACTCACGCATTCTATGCCTCTCCTTTGCCTGCACAAACTTTGCTTAGGAATTTATTTCCAAATTCGAAAATAAGGCATTAAAACTATAGATTTTGTTTAACCAAGTTGGAGATTAGTATTTAATCACGTAACACATACGCTAATTATATTTTCTCTTACTTCTGTAAGCTAACCTATTATTCTCTGTTCAAAGTCTAAGTTCGAAAATTGCTTAAATACCATCTTTTACCCATTCTAACTTATCAAGTTCTTCAAAACACTATCTCACCCAATTAATTCACCATATCTATAATCAAACTTCGACAACTCACACCAAAAACTACATTTCCTCTTAAAACCAAATTTTCCTTACTACACTTATATATATATATATATATTAACCTTTCAATTTCTTTCCAATTTTTGAACACAATTGACCTAATATTCATACCAAGCATCATCCAAACACATCATAATCCATTTCAACTTTGTACTTTCCATATACAATCCATACACTAGTTTTTTTTCCAAATAATAACACAGCACTTCATTTAACAATTCCAATGCCATAATACACTTATTGACCATCCTTAATCATATTCACATGGTCATTACATCCTTGGCAAACTTTTATGCCAAAAATGCCCTTAAGGCTAAACTTAACATATTTCACATTTAACATTTCTAGTTCAATTCTAAATGAATTCTTTTTCATTTTTTTTACTTTATTGGCATCAAAACCATGCTACTAACATCATGAAACATCAAAATAGAATTTTTGGATCATATCACACTAAAATCCCTAGCCATGGTCAATCCTCTCATTATTGATTTCTTGGTTTGCTTTCTTGCTTTCAACTCTTAAATGCTTCCAAGCTTATTATCTACTCCATAGCAAGTCAAAAATGACCATTTATCTTAAATACATCCATCCCACACAAAAACCCACAAATTTAAAAGCTTAAGCTAGAAAAACTTACCACTTTCTCCTTCAATCTTTTGGGTAATTGGTGAACACTTAGGCTTGATCAAGATCACTTCAAATCGAACTCAAAACCTAGGAAAAATGGTTGCACTCATCTTCCTCTCAAGCTTGACCGTAGGTCACCGTTTCTCTTCTTCTCTCTCTTTTAGTTTTTTTTACACACAGCTATGTTACAAAAATGAAGCAACTTTGTCTTACTTTTTGTCTTTTCATACTCTTCAATGTTTTACATATGTCACTTTCCTTTAGTCCACTCTAATGACTCATTAGTCCACTAACTTTTATGCAAAAGACCAAATTTCCCTTTAATGAGTTTAATTTACCAACTAACCGAATTACTTCATGAAAATATTCCGTAATCGTCTTATTATCAAATTGACTATGAAATACTCTAATTAGGGTCAATACTTATTGATTGGATGATTTTAAAAAAATTTGAATGGGTTTAAAATCATAAATATCCACTATTTTCCAAAAAGGGCATTTTAGTCCTAAATTTTTTAAACTCCCAAAATCCATCCGATCAGACTTATTTTCAATCCGTTCTAATATCATTAAACTCTAATGCTTATTCTAGATATTTTTTTAATATTTCGGGGTTGGGTCCCCAAAAAATCACTATTAAACTGGATTCACCATTCATCTGAAAACATTATTCATCGAAAATAAAAATTTATATTCAATGAAAGGAAATATTCAGGTTTTAACAATCATATATGTAATTTACATAATTTAGCAATTAGGTCGGTCATGCTCTATGGGGCGGAGTGTTAGCCCATGAAATAGTTATATAGTTATAAGTTAATAGTGGCGGAGATGAGAATGCTCCATTAGATGTGCAACCGTGCTGGAAGAGATAAGGTTAGGAATATAATCATAAGAAACAAATTAAAGGTGCTAACATTAATCAAAAATTAAGAGAGAAAAGGCTTAGATGTTTTGCACATGTTAACAGCAGACATCTTGATGCTTTAGTGAGAAGATAGGAGAAGATTATACATAGGAACTGTAAGAGGAAAAAAGGAAGACCTAAGAAGAGTTGGAGGGAGGTGATAAAAAATGTTATAGCTCTATAAGAACTTACCGAAGACATGACCATTAATAAAAAACTTTGACAAGGGCAAAGGATCTTATATAGAGAGGTCCTTCTCTTTCTCTTAGGTCTTTTAATCATTTTCCTTCGAGTCTTATGTCTTATATTTAGCCTAAACATTTAATATGTATTACTTCCCTCTTAGATATTTAACTTAAGCATTTATTTACTTATCCTAAACATTTTCTGGTAATGGCTTATTTGCTTTATTTATTTACTTATCTTCTTTCTTGTTTGTGTATTTATTTACTCATTTTATCTTTATTCTTTACCTTGTTTTGTATTTATCATATTACTTATTTTATATAGTTATTTGTATGTATTTATTATTACTATATTTTACGTTTATTATTTATTATTACTTTATTATTTTAATACGTATCTTTTATTAATTTTCCATTCTTTATTTATATATATTATTTATTTACTTAGTAGATATATATTTTATCTTTGTTTTTTTATGTGCATTTACTGAAAGTAGCCTCTCCATCAGTTAAGAGTAAGGCTATGTATTTTTGGACCTTCCCAGACACTATGTATCATTGTGACTTCTGCTGGGATGTTGCTATTGTTATACTATTATATATGTAATATTATTTTTAAAAGGGGATATTTATATATAAAAAGTACATATTTAAATGAGGGAAATATACATGTTAAATGAGAAAGATACACTAGTGTTATGTTTATGAATATAAGTGTTTTGTTCCTCTCATTTATTTATATTTTCTTAATTTGTAACGATTTTCAACTTACTAATGTTGTAAAAATATTTTCTAATGTCTTAACATTTTAGAATATAAGTATAAATCAAAAAGAATAAGTAAATGATATCAGAAAGGATAAAATTATATAAGTCAAATATATTAATTAATATGTTTAATATAACATACAAATGATTTTGACAAGAAAAATATGACCATTATATTTGATATTGTGTTTGCATTATAATGAAATTACATAATTGTTTATATTTATGTTTCTCTTTTTAAATTTTTATATTTAATAATGGTTATTATAAACTTAAATTTTTTTAGAGAATTTTAAAAAATTCATTAATGAAGAAATGTTTACATCAAGACAGAGGTCTCTTACGTGGGACAGACCAAAGGCAATTTACTAAAACGGTGACGCACAATAACAATAATTAAACACACAACAAATTTTAGACGAAGACAATGATGTTGTACATGACGAATTAAACAAGGGTGTTGAACAATTAGGGTATAACAACCTCCATCTTTCGGGAGACCTTGAGACGTTTCTCGAAATGGGAGGGAGAGGTGATAGCAAAGCTGTGGTGATTTAGACGATCAGTTTGTCTCCCAGTGGTTCGGATCCATTTTATACTGCATCAGTTCTCTCAAGCACAGGTAAACATAATCTTCTTCTTGATTACGATGTCTTTGGATATTAGGGCAAACTTTTTCCATCCTTACAGACTCTGTTCTGACAAACCTTTCTGTGTTGGGGTTTCGTGTGAACGATCTTCTTTGCAAGGGTCATCCTCTCTGTGTTAGTTCCTTACTGCATTAAAGATCATCGGGAATGATCGCTACTTAGGTAATTTTATGATACATTATATTCTCCTCCTTTTAAGGTGGGTCTTTACAAACAACCCTCTTTCTATTTGATAATAGGGACACAACAACTATCCATCAAGCTTAGATCAGCTTGTATAGAGTTTTCTTGAGAAAGCCCCTTCCTTTCAACCAAGTAATTATAGAAAGCTAGTACTTCAATATTTTCTGTGTATCTATATTTTTGAACTGCTAGAGAATTTGAAATGTTCTATTCTATGTTGATCTGAACTGATCTGAATTATTCTGAATCCATGGATTCTCGGATGGTAGTTGATTTGCCTTACCGCTGAATTGTTGCTTATTGAACTGTTTTGGACTAGCTCTTTGATAGTATGTGTAGTTCTGTATAGCTAGCATTTAGGAAGAAATATAACGCCTTTTTTGTATAAGTTAAGCCTATTAATTGTAGGGACTTAAGGAGAGATGTTGCTTCTTTTCTTCAAGATTTTTTCTTCCTTCTACACCCTAAGTTGCTTATTTTTATTGATTATGTGTAGAGGATAACTTATTATCTAGTTTTAAGCTCACAAATTATTGATTCTTGTCACTTTCTCTTTTTTATTGTGGCTTCCTTCTCCTTTTACCTTCCTTTGCCTTGTTGCTTAGTTCTTTTGCCTCTGGTTTTTTTCCTTTTAGGAAACAACTTTTTACATTTCAACTACCACTCTTCCCCTACTTTTCTCTTTTAGCTTTCTTCTATATAAACTAAGAGAACCTTATCTCCATATCCTCTTTCCCCTAAATTATCCTCTATTAATCATGCTCTTGAGACCACCTAAACAACTTCCCAAACCTCTTCAGGAGAATAAGTTTCACACCTATTCCATCGAAAAGGAAAAGAAATGATTATTTTTTTAGATTTTAAATGACATGAGACTCAATAGAAGAGATAAAGGAGTTCCCTATGTCTAGATTCCCAAGAAGGGTCCTTGCGTGTTCAAAGGCGTCAATAGAAACATTCAAAGATCTTACCTCAGGTGTTAGGTTATTAACACCTATTGAATGCAAAATAGTCTATAAGTTTTACACTCAAAAACTGCAAGTATACGGGTCGTGACTTCTAGTTAAAAAGTGGATATCGATCTCACAAGGATTGTGCTTAGGTGCCACTTAATTCAGATCAATATTTATTTAAGACTCAAAATTGTTTTATGAAAATAAACTAGAAAATTAAATTAAAATTAAATAACTAACAATGAACAATTTATAACACCAAAATACTGAAAATTGGAATTCAAGATTTCAACGACTAGAGATCACTTTTTCCGTATCTTGTCTCCCTCCTATTTTATTAATTGAATTGTCCCTCACCTAAGATGTCTAAATGTATTAACTACCCTTTCTCAAGGTGTAATCAATTGACCCTAATCAAATTAAATGAAGTTGATTAAGCGATCTCTCAATTTACCAAATCACTCTACTAATTTAACTAGTTATTAAGTTATCCTATGGGTGATCATTAAATTAGTTGAGATATCTCTTCTAACTAATCAATTATCTTGATGGATGTAAGTCTATAAAATGCTAACTCTCGTTGTACGATCCTACACATATTACCTTACCCAATCGCTCGATCTATTGCAAAGTATAAATATATTCAACATTCATCAAAGACATCTTTCATTCAAATCAATAAAATAAGAGTTTAACAAGATAGTTCAAAAGTAATCCCTAAAAATAAATCAGCCACTCATTTGTGTCTATAACATCCCCAACAATTGAATATTCCATCATACAATGACTATAAGAGATAAAACAACTGAAAATTTAATAAAAAGAACTCCTCCTCTTCTTTACCAAAATCTAAAAATTTTGGTGTTGGTAAGCTCTTCTCCCAATTGTGAGTGATGATCCTTGAATCTCTAACTTCTTCAAGACTCCAAACCTCAGTTTTTCACTCAAAAAGGATATTCTACACAGAGGTCTCACGTCCCCCTTCATCCATAGGGGTTTGTTATCTTATATAGCCCAGAGAACCTAAAAATTAAGTGAACCTCTTATATGTTCTCAGGTTGGACATCCCAAGATCGTAGGATTTGGCATGATTCCCATGATCGTAGGTTCTTGCAATAGAATGCTTCCTCTTCTTGTCTCTTCTTTTATTCTCCAGCTCAATCTCAAAGTTGCCAACCTCCATTTCTACATCAAAATAATCAATTTTTACCCAAAATTAACATTAAACATAAAAGAACAATAATGAAAATCAAACTAAACAAAAACATATAAAATGAATTCGAAAATATAACAACAATAAACTATTATGCAAGAAACACATGCCAAATACTTAGAA
Source organism: Erythroxylum longipes (assembly GCA_027563885.1). Classification (NCBI taxonomy): domain Eukaryota; kingdom Viridiplantae; phylum Streptophyta; class Magnoliopsida; order Malpighiales; family Erythroxylaceae; genus Erythroxylum; species Erythroxylum longipes. The sequence goes on along the minus strand of JAOQMS010086696.1, from coordinate 8,224 downwards.
AAATACACACTAATGCACAACTATCAACTTCCCCATACTTAAATCTTTGCTCGTCCTCAATCAAAATAAACATAACCAGTCAATTCTATCATTTCACTTTCACAAAGATCAAAGCATACAATCCCTCAAATTTTAGCTAAGTCAAATATCAAGTTACTACACATGTCATGACTACCTTTCATTAGTATACATAAGCAAACTCAACATATGACACCATCACTCAAAGATAAGTATAGATGCCAAATAAATCTTTCTCACAGTTTCACTCATTTCTCTCAAGTGTTTGATGGTTAGTGTTTCCCTCAAACTTCTTATAGGAAACTACACTACCATAGGCTTACTAATACACCAATTCTCCTCTAGAATGATTGCATGTATCAATAAATCAAAAAGACTTGTTTTGGGTTGTAATGTGGTAAAGGTTAAGGTAGGTGAAACAGGTAACAGGTTTAACACAAGCATTCGTAAAGTAAAAAGTGGGTAAAAGGGATAACAAAACATAATTTCGAGATACACAAGTGTAAATATGCTACTACTTTGCACTTATTAATGCTACTCAAGTGTTCTTCCTTTTTCTTTTCTTTTTTTTCCTTTCTAGATGGAAGAAAATATGAATAAAATAGCAACTAAATACAATGTGCTTCAAAAGAATGAGTAACACTCAACTCATATTGGAATAAATTATAAAGAGTTTTAGTAAAATTCCCAACTAATGCATTCTTAACACTCTACTAAGCTTATGAATGGGCAGGTTAATGGGATTTTGGGTTTTAAAATTTTTGGGTATGTTCAAGAAACAAAATGGTTAAGGCTCAACGTGGGTAGGAAGGGATAATAAAGGATGGGTCATTTAAGCCAATGGTCAATACAAAAAAGGCCTTAACCATCTCTATTAAGCATGCATCCAATAGACTCAAACCGATTTAAAGCAAGTTCTGAAGGTAATAACCTAAGGAAGCATCACACAACAAAGAAATAGAATGACTATAAATGGAGTCATATAGGCTCAATCCTCACAATAGCTCAAATGAAAATTCATTATGCATCTTTACGCTACCTCATTGTTCAAATGTCAAATTGTGAGTAAGCTTATGCAACCAACTATATTTCATCACTCAACATGGCTCACTTTATACTCAAGTATCCTAATCTGAGTTCAAGCATTCATTCAATCTAATTCTAACTAGCATGGTAGAATCTCATGGCAAACAAATCAAAATGATTTAAGTGCGGTTCTATTGCTTAACACAAAACAACATGTTATGCCTAAACATGCATCCTAATTAACAAAATGTAAACAGTGATTAAAACAATGCAATTGACAAAGCAAGTGTCACCTCCCCACACTTAAAGAACACATTGTCCTCAATGTGACAAGGCAACCACAAAATAAGGAAAAATGACATCAAACCAAACAAAAGACATAAAACCAAACAAAATACATGAAACCATACAAAATACATGAAACCAAACAAAAGAAATCAAACCAAACAAAAGACATAAACAATTAACAACGTAATTAAAACAATGTAAAAAGTTTAGGGTAAGAAGGGCTTATGGAGATTGTGGTGGTGAAAGTGTTGGCGAAGGGGCTTCAAAATTATTCCTCTGAAAGAATTTGAGGAATTTCTTCTTCATACTCTAGTTCTCCTTGTGGACTTATCTCATCTGGGTGCCCAACTCATTAATTTGCAACGTCATTTGCTGCTAATTATAGGCCATCTGGTCGAGGATTTGCTAAAATCTGTCAACCTCTACTGGTGCAGTTGGTTCCTGTTCCACTGCTTCTTTTTGTAGCTCCAGAACCGCTTGGATGTGGTCGAGAAACGACTATATCTCTGCCCTTCCTGTTCTTAATTGTAGTACCCATCTGAGGATTTTGGAGCTCCATAGAGTGGAGCTACAAAATTTCAGAGCACATCAAATAAGATATGTCAAACATATTGTATAGAGTTGTACATACACTATCCACATCAAGGCTGTAAAACAAAGCCAAGGCAGTAACAATGTGAGACATGCCAAAATAAGGGCTCTTTTTATTAACACAACTAACAATTGATAGAAAATTTTGACAAGGTGTATTGCTTTTGATTTTTCGATCCATACACTAAAGGAAGAAAAGTTCCTTGGCTGAGCACTTATTACTTTCAGTTTTATTGAAAACCATTAAGCACATAAATTTATACAAAAGTAAATGCTTGGCGCTACGAATTAAAGTGTTTGGTACATTTCTAAAGTTAAAATTAGCTTTACCCATTAGAGTTTTCTAGTAATTATCCACATCAAAGTCATCGTGATCATCTAAAATTTTTATATTTGATAAATCAAAAATTGCACGAATGACATTATAATTAAGTTTTTAAACATCGCCAGCTATCCTAAACTATAATACATCCATTTTAGGATTATAACGCACGGTGATTAAAAACTCGATAGTCATCATAGGATAAATTGGCAACTCACAACAAATGAACCTACCCTAACCTATGTTCGTAGCTAATCGCTCAACATTACACCTTACTCTTATAGTTTCTAATAGTTCAAAGTCAAAATATCTAGGAGTAATTAATTCTCTTTCTCTAAAGTCCCCAAAATGCTTACCTTCATCTTCTGAATAAATGGGGAATGGGGCACGAAAAGTAGCCACCATATCGGGTTTACCTTCACTGGAAACTTGAAGGCATAATTCGTCAGTTGGTTTTTGAGCTGCCATCTTCTTCGGGGCCATTGTGAAAGAGAAATCTAAAAAAATAAAGAAAAAAGATATGAGTTCATTTTTTGATAGAGAGAGAGAACAAATCTCACAAAATCCTTGTATTTTTAAATGATTCATATACAATAAGTATAAAGGATTGAAAGATTTATGGAAGTAGTTAAGAAAATACTAAGAGTTTAGTAAAAGATGAATGATTTTAGAGAGTGGGAGAATAGATTTTCGTGTTTGTAGAGAGAAAGTGTGTTAAAATTTGAAGAATAAAGAAAGAAGAAAAGAAGAGGGAGATTTAAAATCTTCCCTCAGGTGGGACGATCGTGGGAATAAGAGGGAGATTTAAAATTTTCCCTCAGATGGAATTCCCACTATTGTGGGAATAACCCTCATTCCCACGATTGTGGGTTTTCTCTCCAGAAACTTTTTCGAGAGATTTCCCACAGTCGTGGGAATAATTCCTATTCTCACGATCGTGGGTTTACTCTCCAGAAACTTTCTGGAGAGTCTTCCCATGGTTGTGGGAAACTTACCAACTCCCACAATCGTGGGTTGCTGCAATTTTTCCACTTCTAAATCTTCTTCCAAGCCTAGCATGCATTCTCAACAATCTCGCAACCTACAAACACATCAAAATCATCTAACCAATAAGAAATTCGAAGGGAAAACAAGTTAAAACTAAAAAAAATCAAAATAAATATCAAGCAAACTCAAATCTACATAGTTATACTAAATGAATCAAACAAACAACTGGATAAGAAACAATCAAAAGAAAGATAACATGTTAAGTTTAAGTCATTAGCTTGACCATTCCTTATACATTCATGAAAGAGTGGAAGAAAGGAAAGAGATAACTTCCCTTTTTTGTAAATATGTCCCTCCATAATATGGCTTGCAACGATGCCCATTGACCTTGAAGGTTTCTCCCTTGTCATTTTCCAACTCCAAAGCTCCATAGGGAAACACTTGAAGAATCTTAAAGGGTCCACTCCATCTTAATTTGAGCTTTCTGGGAAATAGCTGAAGTCTAGAATTGAACAAAAGTACCAAGTCTCCACTCTTAAATTCCTTCTTCTTAATATGGCCATCATGCCACTTCTTAGCCTTTTCTTTGTATAGCTTGGCAATTTTATAAGCATCATATCTTAACTCTTCCAGCTGATCAAGGTGTAACATTCTCTTTTCTCCTGCTAGCTTCCAATCCATGTTTAATTTCCTGATTGCCTATCTATGCTTTAACTCCAATGATAAATGGCAAGCCTTGCCATATATAAGTCAATATGGTGTTATGTTTATTGGAGTTTTAAAAGTTATTCTGTAAGCCCACAACGTGTCATCTAGCTTCAAAGCCCAATCTTTCCTTAAAGTGCTCATTGTCTTCTCCAAAATGTTTTTCAACTCTCTATTCACCACCTCCACTTAGCCATTAGTTTAGGGGTGGCAAGGTATAGCCATTCTATGATGAACATTATATCTTCTCAAATGGTTTGTTGCAAAAAAGACTCCCTTCATCACTTATAATCGCTCTAGGCACCCTAAATCTAGTAAAAATCTTCTTAATGAACTTTTGTACCACCTTACCATCATTAGTTGGAGTAGCTATTGCCTCAACCCATCTGGACACATAATCAACCCTAACTAATATATAAGTATTACCTGATGAGGATGGGAATGGTCCCAGGAAATTCAAGCCCCACACATCAAATATCTCCACCTCTATTATGTTTGAAAGTCATATCTCACCCCTCTTTGATATGTTGGCCATTCTTTAACATCTATCACACTTTAGCACAAAATCTTGAGCATCTTTAAATAAGGTCAGCCAATAGAAGCCATACTCAAAGATTCGTGCAGCAGTCTTGTTAACTCCATAATGCCCTGCATAAAGTGAGCTATGACATTGCGTTAAAATTTTGGGCATTTCATCTTCAGGGACACATCTGCGAATCACACGGTCAGTACATATCTTATAAAATATAGGTTAATCCTAAATATAACAAGAGCATTGAAATAGAAAGCACTTCCTTTGTTGATATGAAAAATCAGAAGGAAGAATACCACCTGAAAGGTAGTTTGCAATATCTACAATCTAAGGACGAAAAGGATTATCTACCATCATGATGGCCTCATCAGGGAAACTCTCATCTCTTTTTCGCTTCTTCTTTATGGTGTCCTTTTCAAGTCGTGAAAGGTCATTCGTTACGACACTTTTTGCTCCTTTCTTATCTTTAATCTCAATGTTGAACTCTTGGAGTAGAAGTACCCATCAGATGAGCCTAGCCTTGACATCCTTTTTAGGAAAGAGGCAATGTAATGTTATATGATCTGCAAAAACAATAACTTGTGAACCTAAAATATAAAAACGAAATTTTTCATAAGCAAATACCACTACAAGCAATTCCTTCTCAGTAGTTGTGTAATTCAATTATGCTCTCGTCAATGTCTTGCTTGAGTAATAGATAGCATGCAACATTTTCTCCTTTTATTGGCCAAGTACATAACCAACAGCATGGTCACTTGCATCACACATAATTTTAAAAGGAAGAGATCAATCTGGTAGCGTCAGAATTGGTGCTATTAAGAGTGCCTTCTTCAACCTATTAAAAGAATCTAAATAGTCATCATCAAAAACAAAAGGCACATCTTTGACTAATAAATGAGTCAGGGTTGTAACAATAAGGGAAAAATCCTTAATAAACTGTCTGTAGAAACCTACTTGACCTAGTAAAGCTCAGATACCCTTTATGTTAGTGGGAGGTGGTAACATTTCAATCCCTTATGTCTTAGAGCGATCCATTTCAATCCCCTTGCATGAAATCTTATGACCTAATACAATTCTTTCGTAGATCATGAAATGACACTTCTCCTAGTTTAAAAATAGATGAGACTCTTCACATCTTTGAAGCACTCTGTCTAAATTAAGCAAACAATGATCAAAAAAATCTCTAAAAACAGAGAAGTTATCCATAAATACCTCCATAAAGTTTTCATTCATGTCTGCAAATATGGCCATCATGCACCTTTGTAATGTGGTAGGTGCATTGCATAAACCAAAAGGCATTCTTTGATAAGCAAAAGTCCCATAAGGATAGGTGAAAGTGATCTTTTGTTGGTCTTCCAGGTATATAAATAACCAGCCACCCTCTCAATCATTTGGTCCACAAAAGGTAAAGCAAAATGATCTTTCTTGGTGACCAAATTTAGTTTCCTATAGTCAATACACACTTGCCAAACCATGATGGTCCTACTATAAATCTTTTCACCTTTTTCATTTTCTACCACTGTCATGCCACCCTTCTTCGGCAGACACTGTACTGGGCTCACCCGTTTACAATCGAAAATAGGGTAAATAATCCCACCATCCAACAACTTTGCTACTTCCTTCTTCACCACTTCTTGCATGTTTTGATTTAACCTCCTCTGTACTTCCCTCATAGTTTTACATCCTTCTTCTAGGTTAATCCTATGCATCACCACAATGGGGCTAATCCCCCTAATATTATAAATTTTCCACCCCATGACTCTTATCCTCTTCCTAATGGTCTCCACCACTTTCTCTTCTCACTCACAATATAATTAGTTGGAGATAATGATAGGTAAAGTATGGTTCCTACCTCAAAAGGTGTATCTCAAATGGGCAAGTAAAGGTTTAAGCTCTAAATTGAGGGGCTTAACAATTGAAGGTGGTATAGGTGTATCTATTCTCTTCAACTTCTCTAGATCAACTTCCTTACCTTATTCCTCTTCTTTCACACTTTCATCTCTATGCACTTCATTAATTTTATCAACTTCCTCTTCAACCTCCTTCACACATTCATCCACAACATCACTTTTCATACAAACATTACCATCCACCGATTTCTTTAAAGATTTTGACATATTAAACTCAACGTACTCATTACCAATTCTCAAAAAAAAGTTTCCCTTTATATATATAACTAATTCCCTACCAGTATTTATAAAGGGCCTACCTAAAATCAGTGGACAATTTCTATCAGCTTCAAAATCCAACACAACAAAATCAACAGGAATAATAAATTTATCTACTTTTACCAATACATATTTTACAACTTCAAATGGTCTCTTTATGGACTAGTCCGTAAGTTCAATTAGCATGGATGTTAGCTTGACCTCTCCTAATCCCAATTTCCTGAAAATAGACAAAGGCATCAAGTTAATACTTATACCTGAAAATAGACAAAGGCATCAAGTTAATACTTATACCTAAATCATATAAACATTTAGAGAACTCAAAATCACCAATAACACATGGAATAGTAAAACTCTCTAGATCCTGTACTTTTGAAGGCATTTGGCTTGATATGATCGAACTACAATTTTCTGTCAAAGTTACCATCTGATTGTCTTCCTAAGTTTTGTGTGTAAGTATATCCTTAAGAAACTTCGCATACTTGGGCATGTATTCCAAAGCTTCCCCCAATGACAAGTTAATCTGCAGCTTCTTCAGTTTCTCCAAAAATTTAAAAAACTGAGCATCCACCTTATGCTGTTTCAGCCTCTATGGATATGAAAGTTTAGGTTTGTAAGGTGGTGGTGGTACATAGGGCCTTCCTTTTTCTTTCTCTTCTTCTATCTCCTTACTTTTCTCTTTTTCTTGGCTATCCTTAGGCACACTTGGTTCCTCCATTTGTTTGCCACTTCGAAATGTAACAGCCTTGATTTTTTCCCTTGGGTTAACCTCAGTATTGCTTAGCAGACTACTTGCATTCTAGAAGATAAAGCATTAGCATGTTGACCTACCTGAACCTCCAAATTGTGGATGGATGAGGCATGATTCTTCACAATCTGGTCAAACTTTGCTTCCATCCTCTTCTAACTTTCCTTTTGACTGGAAAACATCCTTTTCTGATTTTCTTCTTAAGTTGCCAGTTTGGACCCAAAAATCTCCATATACTTGTCCATTTTGCTCTCCATCTATCTAAGTCGATCTTACTGAAATCCAGGAGGTCATTGTGAACTTGCTTGGCAACCTGTATTGTTAGTGCTCCAAAAAGAATTCAGATGGTTTTTCCACCCCATTTTTTAAGTATTCGAATACGAGTTATTACCTCTTTGTGGCTAGCCCAGGTAATTTACCTATTTTGTACCACTGGCTCCCAACAAGAAACACTTAGCTGAGCCATGGTTGTTCTGCCCATATAGCTCACACTGTAGTTGCATAACTTTAGCCGTGGATGATGATGCTCCTTACATGTTGCTCAATTTCTTTATAAGGGTAATGATCTATACCAGTAAAGCCGTAATATAGTCAATAGGGATCATACATTTTTGCTCCTTTTCCCTTTATCTACTCCTCTCACTTGACCACATGCAACTGTTGCTCGCTAACTCCTCCAAAAGGTCATGAGATGCTTTAATAGTCTTCCTCATTAAACAACCTCTAACAACTACATCTATGGTGTAACACCCACATACCCCCTGGAAGGATATATGAATGCCACACAAAACAGCACAAACAATTCAAAGCATACAAAAACTTCCAGTAAACAATTCAGA
>JAOQMS010086651.1:0-20372 GCA_027563885.1 Erythroxylum longipes | reverse complement strand
GAGCTGTTTTGCCACCGAACATGTGCCGACGTTCTGTTTTTCACACCGAAGGTGCCTAGCGCCAGTGCCGATGTGCTGTTTCGCCCCCCGAAGGTCTTCCAACGTGCTATTTTTTCCACTGAAGGTAACTAGCGCCCGTGCCGACGTGCGGTTTTGCCCACCGAACTTGTGCCGACGGGCTTTTTCTCCCACTGAAGGTGCCTAGCGCCCATGCCGACGGGCAGTTTTCCCACCGAAGGTGCCTAGCGCTCGTGCCGACAAGCAGTTTTTCCCACTGAAGGTGTGCCGATGGGCAATTTTTCCCACCGAAGGAGCCTAGCGCCCGAGGTAACGGACTGTTTTGTCCCCCGAAGGTCTACCGACATGTTGTTTTTCCCACCGAAGGTGCCTAGTGCTCGTACCGACATGCAGTTTTGCCCATCAAACTTGTGCTGACGAGCTGTTTTTCCCACCGAAGTGCCTAACGCCCGTGCCGACGAGCTGTTTCCCCTACCGAAGGTGCCTAGCACCCGTGCCGAAGGGCTGTTTTGCCCACCGAACTTGTGCTGACTGGTTTTTTCCTACCGAACTTGTGTCGGCAGGCTGTTTATCCCACCGAACTTGTGTCAACGGGCTGTTTTGCCCCCCGAAGGTCTGCCGACGTGCTGTTTTTCTTGCCCAAGTTGCCTAGCGCCCATGCCGACGGACTGTTTTTCCCACCGAAGGTGCCTATTGCCCACCGAAGGTATGCCGACGGGTTATTTTTCCCGCCGAAGGTGCCTACCAACCATGCTGACGGGCTGTTTTGCCCACCGAACTTGTGCCGACGGGCTGTTTTTCCACCGAAGGTACCTAGAGACTGTGTCGAAGGGCTGTTTTGCCCACCGAATTTGTGCCGAACCATCGACCTTATGGCGACGGGCTGTTTTGCCCCCCGAAGGTATGCCGACGTGCTGTTTTTCCTGCCCAAGTTGCCTAGCGCCCATGCCGACCGGCTATTTTGCCCATCGAACTTGTGCCGATGGACTGTTTTTCCACCGAAGGTGCCTACTGGCCACCAAAGGTATGCCAACGGGTTATTTTTCCCGCCGAAGGTGACTACCAACCGTGCTGACGGGCTGTTTTGCCCACCAAACTTGTGCCGACGGCCTGTTTTTCCACCGAAGGTACCTAGAGACTGTGTCGAAGGGCTGTTTTGCCCTCCGAATTCGTGCTGAACTGCCGAGCTTGTGGCGACGGGCTGTTATTCCCACCGAAGGTGCGCCGAAGGGCTGTTTTTCCCACCAAAGGTGCCTGCCGAACGTGATGACGGGCTATTTTGCCCACCGAACTTGTACCGATGGGCTGTTTTTCCCACCGAACTTGAGCCGATAGGCTGTTTTTTCCACCGAAGGGGCCTAGTGCTCGTGCAGACGGGTTGTTTTACCCACCGAACTTGTGCCGACGGGCTGTTTTTCCCACCAAAGGTGCCTACCAACTGTTCTGACTGGCTATTTTGCCCACCGAAGGTGCCTAGCACTGGCCGAAGGTGCACCGACGTGCAGTTTTTCCCACCAACCTTATGGCGACGGGTGGTTTTTCCCACAGAAGGTGCTTACCGAACTTCTGTCGACGGGCTATTTTGCCCACCTAAGGTGCCTACTGACCATGCCGAAGAGCTGTTTTTCCCACCGAAGGTACCTAAAGACCGTGCCGATGGGCTATTTTGCCCACCGAACTTGTACCGACGAGTTTTTTTCCGGCCGTACTAGTGGCAACGTGCTATTTTCTCACCAAACTTATGCCAACGGGCTATTTTTTCCACCGAACTTGTGTCGACGGGCAGTTTTTCCCACCAAAGCTGCCGACAGGTTGTTTTGCCCCCCAAAACTCTGCCGACGTGCCGTTTTTCCCACCGAAGGTACCTAGCGCTTGTGCCCTCGTGCTGTTTTGCCCATCGAACTTGTACCGACGGGCTGTTTTTCCCATCGACGGTGCACCGACAGGCTATTTTTCCCACCGAAGGGTCCTAGTGCTCGTGCAGACGGGCAGTTTTGTCCCCTGAAGGTCTACCAACGGGCTATTTTTCCCATCGAAGGTGCCTAGCGTCGACTGAAGTTGGACCGACGGACTGTTTTTCCCACCGAAGGCGCCTACCAACTGTGCTGACGGGCTGTTTTGCCCACCGAAGGTACCTAGCACCGACCGAAGGTGCACCGACGGGCTGTTTTTCACACCGAAGGTGCCTAGCGCGGATCGAAGATGCACTGACGGGCTGTTTTCCCACCGAAGGTGCCTACCAACGGTGCTGACGGGCTGTTTTACCCACAGAAGGTGCCTGGCGCCCGTGCCGACGAGCTGTTTTGCCCACCGAAGGCCTGCCAATGTGTTGTTTTTCCCACCAATGTGCCAACGTGCTGTTTTTCCCACTGAAGGTGCCAACCGACGGGTTGTTTTACCCTTCGAACTTGTGCCAACGGGCTGTTTAACCCGTCGAAGGTGCCTTGGGCTCGTGCCCACAGGTTGTTTTGATCACCAAAATTGTGCCAACGGGCTGTTTTTCCCACCGAACGTCTGCCGATGTGCTGTTTTTCCCACCGAAGGTGCCTAGCGCATGTACCGACGGGCTATTTCTCCCACCGAAGGTGCCTAGGGCCAGTGCCAATGGGCTATTTTGCCCACTGAACTTGTGCGGACTGGTTTTTTCCCACCGAACTTCTGTCGACGGGGTGTTTATCCCACCGAAGGTGCCTAGCGCCCGTGCCGGCGGGCTGTTTTCCCTCCAAACTTGTGCCAACTTGTTGTTTTTCCCATTGAAGGTGCCTAGCACTCGTGCCGACGGGCCGTTTTGCCCACCGAAGGTGTGCCGACGGGCAATTTTTCCCACAGAAGGTGCCTAGCGCTGGTGCCAACGGGATGTTTTTATCACCAAAGTTGTGCCGACGGGCTGTTTTTCTTACCGAAGGTGCCTACCACCCGTGCCGACGGGCTATTTCGTCCCCCGAAGGTCTACCGACGTGTTGTTTTTCCCACCAAAGGTGCCTAGCGCCCGTGCCGACGTGCTGTTTTGCCAACCGAACTTCTGACGACGTGCTGTTTTTCCCACCGAAGTTGCCTAGCTTTTCTCCCACCGAAGGCACCTAGCGCACGTGCCGACGGGCTGTTTTGCCCGCCGAACTTGTTTCGACTGGTTTTTTCCCACCGAACTTGTGTCGACGGGCTGTTTATCCCAACGAAGGTGCCTAGAGCCTGTGCCAACGGGCTGTTTTGCCCCCCGAAGGGCCGCCGACGTGCTGTTTTTCCCACCGAAGTTACATAGCGCCCGTGTCGACTGGCTGTTTTTCCCATCGAACTTGTGTCAACAGGCTGTTTTTCCCACCGAAGGTGCCTAGCGCCCATGACGAGGGGCAGTTTTTCCCACTGAACTTGTAGCGACGGGCAGTTTTTCCCACCGAAGGTGCCTACCAAACTTGTGTTGACGGGCTATTTTGCCCACCTAAGGTGCCTACCGATCGTGCCAAAGAGCTGTTTTTCCCACCGAAGGTATCGAGAGACCATGCCGACGGGCTATTTTGCCCACCGAACTTGTGCCGACGAGTTTTTTTCCCACAGTACTTGTGGCGACGTGCTATTTTTCCCTCCAAACTTATGCCAACAGGCTGTTTTTTCCACCGAACTTGTGCCAACGGGCAGTTTTTCCCACCAAAGGTGCCGACGGGTTGTTTTACCCCCCGAAAGTCTGTCGACGTGCTGTTTTTCCCACCGAAGGTACCTAGCACTGTGCCGTCGTGCTGTTTTGCCCACCGAACTTGTGCTGACGGGCTGTTTTTCCCACCGAAGGTGCACCGACAGGCTGTTTTTCCCATCGAAGGGGCCTAGTGCTCTTGCAGACGGGCAGTTTTGCCCCCTGAAGATCTGCCAACCTGCTATTTTTCCCATCGAAGGTGCCTAGCATCGACTGAAGTTGGACCGACGGACTATTTTTCCCACCGAAGGTGCCTAGCAACCATGCTGACCGGCTGTTTCGCCAACCAAAGGTGCCTAGCGCAGACCGAAGGTGCACCGACGGGCCGTTTTCCCACCGAAGGTCCTTACCAACCGTGCTGACGAGCTGTTTTATCCACCGAAGGTGCCTGGCGCCAGTGCCCACGAGTTGTTTTGCCCACCGAAGGTCTGCCGATGTGCTGTTTTTCCCACCAAAGTGCCAACGTGCTGTTTTGCCCATTGAACTTGTGCCAACGGGCTGTTTTCCCACCGAAGATGCACCGACAAGCTGTTTTCACACCAAAGGTGCCTAGCGCTCTTGTCGATAGGATGTTTTGCCCACCGAAGGTGTGCCGACAGGCTGTTTTTCCCAACGAAGGTGCCTGGCGCCGGTGCCAAAGGGCTGTTTTGTCCATCAAACTTTTGTCAACGGGCTGTTTATCGCACCGAAGGCGCCTAGCGCCCGTGCCGACGGGCTGTTTTGCCCCCTGAAGGTCTGCCGACAGGCTATTTTTCCTACCAAAGGTGCCTAGTGCTCGTGCCGACGGGCTGTTTTGCGCACCGAACTTGTGTCGACGGGCTGTTTTTCCCAACGAAGGTGCACCGACAGGATGTTTTTCCACCGAAGGGGCCTAGTGCTAGTGCAGACGGGCTGTTTTGCCCCCTGAAGGTCTACCGACGTGCTGTTTTTCCCACTGAAGGTGGCTAGCGCCAACAGAAGGTGCACCGACGGGTTGTTTTTCCCACCGAAGGTGCCTACCAACCGTGCTGACGAATGTGTTTTGCCCACAGAAGGTGCCTAGCACCGACCGTGCCCTGACAGGCTGTTTCCCCACCGAAGGTTTCTAGTGCTGACAAAAGTTCACCGACGGGCTGTTATTCCCACCGAAGGTTCCTACCAACCGTACTGACGGGCTGTTTTGCCCAACGAAGGAGCCTAGCGCCCGTGCCGATGAGCTGTTTTACCCACCGAAGGTCTGGCAACCTGCTGTTTCTCCCACCGAAGGTGCCTACCGACAGTGCCGACGGGCTATTTTTCCCATCGAACTTATGCCGATGGGCTGTTTTTGCCACTGAAGGTGCACCAACAGGCGGTTTTTCCCACCAAAGGTGCCTGGCGCCCGTGCCAACGTGCAGTTTTGCCCACTAAAGGTGTGCCGACGGGCAGTTTTTCCCACCGAAGGTGCCTATCACAGGTTCCCGCCAAAGGTGTCTTGGACTCGTGCCCACAGGTTGTTTTGACCACAAAAATTATGCCGACGGGCTGTTTTTCCCACCGAATGTCTGCCGACGTGCTGTTTTTCCCATCGAAGGTGCGTAGCACCCGTGCCGACGTGCTCTTTTGCTCACCGAACTTGTGCCAACGGGTTGTTTTTCCCACCGAAGCTGCCTAGCCCCTGTGCTGACGGGTTGTTTCTCCCACCGAAGGTGCCTAGGGCCTTTCCCGACGGGCTATTTTGCCCACTGAACTTGTGCGGACTGGTTTTTTCCCACAGAACTTGTGTCGACGGGCTGTTTATCCCACCGAAGGTGCCTAGCACCCGTACCGACGGGCTGTTTTTCCCTCCAAACTTGTGCCAACTTGTTGTTTTTCCCACCAAAGGTGCCTAGCGCCCGTGCCGACGATCTGTTTTGCCCACCGAAGGTGTGCCGACAGGCAGTTTTTCCCACAGAAGGTGCCTAGCGCTCGTGCCGACGGGATGTTTTGATCACCAAAGTTGTGCCGATGGGCTGTTTTTCCCACCAAAGGTGCCTACCGCCCGTGCCGACAGGCTGTTTCATCCCCCGAAGGTCTATCGACGTGTTGTTTTTCCCACCAAAGGTGCCTAGCTACTGTGCCGACGTGCTGTTTTGCCAACCGAACTTGTGACGACGGGCTGTTTTTCCCATTGAAGGTGCCTAGCGCCCGTGCCGACGGGCTGTTTCTCCCACCGAAGGTGCATAGCCTCCGTGCCGACGGGCTGTTTTGCCCACCGAACTTGTGTCGACTGGTTTTTTCCCACCGAACTTGTGTCGACGGGCTGTTTATCCCACTGAAGGTGCCTAGCGCCTATGCCGACGGGCTATTTTGCCCTCCGAAGGTCTGCCGACGTGCTATTTTTCCCACCGAAGTTACCTAGCGCCCATGCCGACTAGCTGTTTTGCCCATCGAACTTGTGTCGACAGGCTGTTTTTCCCACCGAAGGTGCCTAGCGCCCATGACGAAGTGCAGTTTTCCTACCGAACTTGTGGCGACGGGCAGTTTTTCCCACCGAAGGTGCCTACCGAACTTGTGTCGACGAGCTATTTTGTCAAACTAAGGTGCCTACCGACCGTGCCGAAGAGCTGTTTTTCCCACCGAAGGTACCTAGAGACCATGTCGACGGGATATTTTTCCCACCGAACTTGCGCCGATGAGTTTTTTTCCCACCGTACTTGTGGCGATGTGCTATTTTTCTCACCGAACTTATGCCAACGGGCTGTTTTTTCCACCGAACTTGTGCCGACGGGCAGTTTTTACCACCAAAGGTGCCGACTGGTTGTTTTGCCCCCTGAAAGTCTGCCAACGTGCTGTTTTCCCATCGAAGGTACCTAGCGCTTGTGCCGTCGTGCTGTTTTGCCCACCGGACTTGTGCCGACGGGCTGTTTTTCCCACCGAAGGGGCCTAGTGCTCGTGCAGACGGGTTGTTTTGCTCACCAACGAGCTGTTTTGCTCACCAAAGGTCTACCGATGTGCTGTTTTTCCCACCAATGTGCCAACGTGCTGTTTTTCCCATCGAATGCGCCTACCGACGGGCTGTTTTGCCCATCAAACTTGTGTCAACGAGCTATTTTTCCCACCGAAGTTGCACCGATAGGCTGTTTTTCACACCAAAGGTGCCTAGCGCTCGTGCCGACAGGATGTTTTGCCCACCGAAGGTGTGCCGACGGGCTGTTTTGCCCAACGAAGGTGCCTAGTTCCAGTGCCAAAGGGCTGTTTTGCCCACTGAACTTTTGTCGACGGGCTGTTTATCCCACCAAAGGTGCCTAGCGCCCGTGCCGACTGGCTGTTTTGCCCCCTGAAGGTATGCCGACGTGCTATTTTTCCCACCAAAGATGCCTAGTGCTCATGCCGACGGGCTGTTTTGCCCACCGAAGGTGTGCCGATGGGTAATTTTTCCCACTGAAGGTGCCTAGCGCTCCTCCCGACGGGCTGTTTTATGCACCGAACTTGTGTCGACGGGTTGTTTTTCCCAACAAAGGTGCATCGACAGGATGTTTTTCCCACCAAAGCGGCCTAATGCTCGTGCAGACGAGCTCTTTTGCCCCCCAAAGGTCTGCCGATGTGTTGTTTTTCCCACCGAAGGTGCACCGACGGGTTGTTTTTCCCACCGAAGGTGCCTACCAACCGTGCTGACGGGTTGCTTTGCCCACCGAAGGTCCGTAGCATCGACTGAAGGTGCACTGACGGGCTGTTTCCCGACCGAAGGTTTCTAGCGCCGATCAAAGTTCACCGACGGGCTGTTATTCCCACCGAAGGTTCCTACCAACCGTGCTGACGGGCTGTTTTGCCCAACGAAGGTGCCTAGCGCCCATGCCAACGAGCTGTTTTGCCCACCGAAGGTCTGGCAACGTGCTGTTTTTCCCACCGAAGGCCCTTACCGACAGTGCCGACGGGCTGTTTTTCCCATCGAACTTGTGCCGATGGCTTGTTTTTCCCACCGAAGGTGCACCGACAGGCTGTTTTTCCCACCAAAGGTGCCTGGCGCTTGTGCCAACGTGCAGTTATGCCCACCGAAGGTGTGCCGACAGGCTATTTTTCCCACCGAAGGTGCCTAGAGCCCGTGTCGACCGGCTGTTTCACCCCACGAAGGTCTACCGACGTTTTGTTTTGCCCTCCGAAGGTTCCTAGCGCCCGTACCGACGTGCGGTTTTGCCCACCGAACTTGTGCTGACGTGCTGTTTTTCCATCCGAAGGTGCCTAGCGACCGTCCCGACTGGCTGTTTTGCCCACCGAACTTCTGCCGACTGGTTTTTTTCCCACCGAACTTGTGTTGATGGGCTATTTATCCCACCAAAGGTGCATAGAGCCCGTGCTAATCGGTTGTTTTGCCGACCGAAGGTGTGTCGATGGGTTGTTTTTCCCACCGAAGGTGCCTAGCGCTCGTGCCGAAGGGCTATTTTGCCAATCAAACTTGTTCCGACTAGTTTTTTCACACCGAACTTGTGTCAACGAGCTGTTTATCCCACCGAAGGTGCCTAGCGCCCGTGCTGACGTGCTGTTTTGCCCCCCGAAGGTGCCTAGCGGCCATGCCGATGGGCTGTTCTGCCCTCAAAGGTCGACCGACGTGCTGTTTTTCCTACCTAAGATGCCTAGCGCCCTTGCCCAAGAGCTATTTTGCCATCGAACTTATGGCGACGTGCCGTTTTTCACCCGAAGGTGCCTAGCGCTTGCGCCAACGAGCTGCTTTGCCCATCAACCTTGTGCCGACGGGTTGTTTTTCCCACCGAAGGTGCCTACCACCCACCGAAGGTATACCAACGGGCTATTTTTCCCACCGAAGGTCCTACCAACCGTGCTGACGAGCTGTTTTGCCCACCAAACTTGTGCCGACGGGTTTTTTTTCCCACCGAACTTGTGGCGACGGGCTGTTTTTCTCAACGAACTTGTGCCAGTAGGCTGTTTTTCCCACCGAACATGTGCCGAAGGGCAGTTTTTCCCATCAAAGGTGCCGACGTGCTGTTTTTCCCACCGAAGGTGCCTAGCGCCCATGCCAAAGAGCTGTTTTGCCCATCGAACTTATGTCAACGTGCTGTTTTTTCCACGGAAGGTGCTTAGCGCCTGAGCCGACGTGCTGTTTTGCCCATCGAACTTATGCTGACGGGTTGTTTTTCCCACCGAAGGTGCCTACCGCCCACCGAATGTATGCTGACGGGCTGTTTTGCCCAACGAACATGTGCCGACGGGTTGTTTTTCCCACCGAAGCTACCTAGAAACCATGCTGACGGGCAGTTTTGCCCACCGAACTTGTGCCTATGGGCTGTTTTTCCCACCAAAGGTGCCCAGCGCCTGTGCCAACGAGTTGTTTTGCCCACCGAACTTGTGCCAACGGGCTGTTTTTCCCACCAAAGGTGCCTAGCGCCCATGCCGATGGGCTGTTTTACCCACCGAAGCTGCACCGAAGGGTTGTTTTTCCCAGCAAAGATGCCTAATGACCATGCCGAAGGGCTGTTTTGGCCACCGAACTTGTACCGACGGGCTATTTTTCCCACCAAAGTTGCACCGACAGGCTATTTTTCCCAACGAAGGGGCCTAGTGCTGGTGCAGACGGGCTGTTTTTCCCACCAAACTTGTGGCGACGGGTTGTTTTTCCCAACAAACTTGTGCCGACGTTCTGTTTTTCCCACCGAAGGTGCCTACTGACCGTGCCAACGGGCTGTTTTGGCCACCGAACTTGTGCCGACAGGCTGTTTTTCCCACCAAAGGTGCCTAGCGCCTGTGCCGACGGGCAGTTTTACCAACCGAAGGTGTGTTAACAGGCAGTTTTTCCCACCAAAGGTGCTTAGCGCTCGTGCCGAGGGGCTGTTTTGGTTACCAAAGTTGTGCAAACGGACTGTTTTTTCCCACCGAAGGTGCCTAGAGCCTGTACCGATCGACTGTTTCATGCCATGAAGGCCTATCGACGTGTTGTTTTTCCCACCGTAGGTGCCTAGCGCCCATGCCGACGTGTGGTTTTGCCCACCGAACTCTGTCGACGTGCTGTTTTTTCCACCGAAGGTGCTTAGCAAACGTGCCGACGGGTTGTTTTGCCCACCGAACTTGTGCCGAATGGTTTTTTTCCCACCGAACTTGTGTTGACAGCCTGTTTATCCCACCGAATGTGCCTAGCGCCGGTGCCGATGGGCTGTTTTGTTGATCGAAGGTGTGCCGACGGGCCGTTTTTCCTGCCGAAGGTGCCTAGCCCCCGTGTTGACGGGCTGTTTTGCCCAACGAACTTGTTCCGACTAGTTTTTTCCCCATTGAACTTGTGCCGACGGGCTGTTTATTCCACGGAAGGTGCCTAGCGCCCATGTCGGCGGGCTATTTTGCCCCCTGAAGGTCTACCAACGTGCTGTTTATCCCACCTAAGGTGCCTAGCGCCCATGCCAAAGAGTTGTTTTGCCCATCGAACTTGTGCCGATGTGCTGTTTTTCCCACCGAAGGTGCCTAGCATTTGTGCCGTCGAGCTGTTTTGCCCATCGAACTTCTGCCGACGGGCTATTTTTCCACCGAAGGTGCCTACCGCCCACCGAAGGTATGCCAAAGGTGTGTCGACGTGCTGTTTTTCCCATCGAAGGTGCCTAGGGCCCTTGCCGACGGGCTGTTTTGGCCATCGAACTTGTTTCGACTAGTTTTTTTCACTCCGAACTTGTGTCAACGAGCTATTTATACCACCGAAGGTGCCAAGCACCCATGCCAACGGGCTATTATTCCCCTCGAAGGTGCCTAGCGGCAATGCTGACGGGCTGTTTTGCCCATCGAAGGTCTACCGACGTGCTGTTTTTCCCACCTAAGGTGCCTAGCGCCAATGCCAAAGAGCTATTTTGCCCATCGAACTTATGCCGACGTGCTGTTTTTCCCACCTAAGGTGCCTAACGCCTGTGCCGACGAGCTATTTTGCCCAACGAACTTGTGCGGACGGGCTGTTTTTCCCACTGTAGGTGCCTACCGCCCACTGAAGGTGCATCAACGAGCTGTTTTTCCCACCGAAGGAGCCTATCGATCATGCTGACAGGCAGTTTTGAGCACCGAACTTATGCCGACGGGTTGTTTTTCCCACCGAAGGTGCCTAGTGCCCATGCCGACGGGCTGTTTTTCCCACCGAAGCTTCCTAGAGACCGCACCGACAGGCTGTTTTGCCCGCCGAACACGAGCCGACAGGTTTTTTTCCCACCGAACTAGCGGCGACGGGCTGTTATTCCCACCGAACTTGTGCCAATGGGCTATTTTTTTACTCCGAACTTGTGCCGACGGGCAGTTTTCCCACCAAAGGTGCCGACGGGTTGTTTTGCCCCCCGACGGTATGCTGACGTGCTGTTTTTCCCACCGAAGGTGCCTAGCGTTGATGCTGACGTGTTGTTTTGCCCATCGAACTCGTGCTGACGGGCTGTTTTTCCCACCTAAGGTGCACCGACGGGTTGTTTTTCCCACCGAAGGTGCCTACCAACTGTGCTGACGGGTTGTTTTACCCACCGAAGGTGCCTAACGCCTGTGCTGACGAGGTGTTTTGCCCACCGAAGATCTGCCGACGTGCTCTTTTTCCCACCTGAGGTGCGAAGCACCCGTGCCAACGTGTTGTTTTTCCCATCGAAGGCACCTACCAACAGCGCCGACGAGCTGGTTTGCCCATCGAACTTGTGCCAACGGGCTGTTTTTCCCACCGAAGGTGCACCGACAGGCTGTTTTTCCCACCAAAGGTGCCTAGCACCCGTGCCAACGTGCTATTTTTCCCACCGAAGGTGCTTACCGACAGTGCTGACGAGCCGTTTTGCCCGTCGAACTTGTGTCATCGAGCTGTTTTTCCCACCAAAGGTACCTAGCGCCCATGCTGACGGGCTGTTTTTCCCACCAAAGGTCCCTAATGCTCGTGCCGATGGGATGTTTCTCCCTCTGAGGGTACCTAGCGCCCGTGCCGACGGGATGTTTTGCCCACCGAACTTATGCCGTATGGTTTTTTCCCACCGAACTTGTATCGACGGGCTGTTTATTCCACCGAAGGTGCCCAGCGCCCGTGCCGACGGGCTATTTTGCCCCCCGAAGGTCTGCCGAGGTGCTGTTTTTCCCACCAAAGTTGCCTAGCACCTGTGTCGACGGGCTGTTTTGCCCATCGAACATGTGCCGACGCACTGTTTTTCCCACCGTAGAGCCTGGCGCCCATGCTGACGGCCTGTTTTGCCCATCAAAGGTGCCTACCGACCGTGCCGACGAGCTATTTTGCCCATTGAAGGTGTGCCGACGGACTGTTTTTCCCACCGTAGGTGCCTAGAGCTCATGCCGACGGGTAGTTCTGCCCACCGAAGGTGCATACCGACCATGCATACGAGCTGTTTTGCCCACCAAAGGTGTGTCGACGGGCTATTTTTCCCACCGTAGGTGCCTAGCGCCTGTACCAACGGGCTGTTTTGCCCCCCGATCTTGTTCCGATGGGCAGTTTTGCTTACCGCTGGTGCCTACCGACCATGCCAACTGGTTGTTTTGCCCACCGAACTTGTGGCAACGGGCTATTTTTCCCACCGAACATGTGGCGATGGGCTGTTTTTCCCACCGAACTTGTGCCGACCGACAGTTTTTCCCACGAAAGGTGCCTACCGACAGTGCCAACGGGTTGTTTTGCCCACCGAACTTGTGCCGACGGGCTATTTTTCCCACCGAAGGTGCCTAGCGCCGGTGCCGACGGGCAGTTTTGCCCACCAAAGGTGTGTCGACGGGCAGTTTTTCCCACCGAAGGTGCCTAGCGCTCGAGTTGACAGGCTATTTTGATTACCAAAGTTGTGCCAACGGGCTGTTTTTCTCAATGAAGGTGCCTAGAACCCGTGCCGACCAGCTGTTTCGCCCTACGAAGGTCTACCGACGTGCTGTTTTTCCCACCGAAGGTGCCTACCGCCAGTACTGACGTGCGATTTTGCCCTCCAAACTTGTGCCGACGTGTTGTTTTTCCCTCCGAAGGTGCCTAGCGAACGTGCCGACGGGCTGATTTGCCCACCGAACTTGTGCCGGCTGGCTTTTATCCCACTGAACTTGTGTTGACGGGCAGTTTATCCCACCGAAGGTACCTAGCGCCCGTGCCGATGGGCTGTTTTGTCGATCGAAGATGTGCCAACGTGCTGTTTTTCTCACCGAAGTTACCTAACGCCCATGCCGACGGGCTGTTTTGCCCCCCGAAGGTCTACCGACGTGCTGTTTTTCCCACCTAAGGTGCCTAGCGCCCATACCAAAGAGTTGTTTTGCCCATCGAACTTGTGCCGATGTGCTGTTTTTCCCACCGAAGGTGCCTAGCGCCTGTGCGGACGAGCTGTTTTCCCATCGAACTTGAGCCGACGGGCTGTTTTTCCACCGAAGGTGCCTACCGCCCACCGAAGGTGCCCCGACAAGCTATTTTTCCCACTAAAGGCGCCTACCAACCGTGCTGACAGGCTGTTTTGTCCACCGAACTTGTACCGATGGGTTTTTTCCCACCGAACTTGTGGCGATGGGCTGTTTTTCCCACCGAACTTGTGGCGACGGGCTGTTTTTCCCACCGAACTTGTGCCGACGGGCTGTTTTTCCCATCAAAGGTGCCGACGGGTTGTTTTTTCCCCCCGAAGGTCTGCCGACGTGCTGTTTTTCCCACCGAAGGTGCCTAGCGCCCATGCGAAAGAGTTGTTTTGCCCATCGAACTTATGCCGACGTGCTGTGTTTCCAACCAAAGCTGCCTACCGCCTGTGCCGACGAGCTGTTTTGCCCATCGAACTTGTGCTGACGGGCTGTTTTTCCCACCGCAGGTGCCACAGAAGGTACGCTGACAGGCAAATTTTCCCACCAAAGTTTCCTACCAACCGTGCTGACGGGCTGTTTTGCCCACCGAACTTGTGCCGATGGGCTGTTTTTCCCACCGAAGGTACCTAAAGACCGTTCCAACGGGCAGTTTTACCCCCCAAACTTGTACCGATGGTCTGTTTTTCCCACCGAAGGTGCCAAACGCCCGTGCCAACGGCTTGTTTTGCCCACCGAACTTGCGCCGACGTGATGTTTTCCCCACCAAAGGTGCCTAGTTCCCATACCGATGGGTTGTTTTTCCCACCGAAGGTGCCTAATGACCGTGCTTACGGGCTGTTTTGCCCACTGCACTAGTGCCGACTGGTTTTTTTTCCATCGAAGTCACACTGACTGGCTGTTTTTACTACCTAAAATGCCTAGTGCTCGTGAAGCCGGGCTGTTTTGCCCACCAAACTTGGGCCGACGGGCTATTTTTCCCACCGAAGGTGCTTAGAGTCGACCAAAGGTGCACCGACGGGCTATTTTTACCATCGAAGGTGCCTACCAACCGTGCTGACGGGCTGTTTTGCCCACCGAAGGTGCACCGACGGGATGTTTTTTCCACCGAACTTGTGCCGACGGGCTATTTTGCCCACCGAACTTTTGCCGACGGGCTGTTTTTCCCACCAAAGGTGCCTAGCGCCCATGCCGATGGGTTGTTTTACCCACGGAAGGTGCACCGAAGGGTTGTTTCTCCCATCGAAGGTGCCTAATGACCGTGCCGACGGGCTGTTCTGCCAACAGAACTTGTGCCGACTGGTTTTTTCCCATCGAAGATGCACCAACAGGCTGTTTTTCCCACCGAAGGGGCCTAGTGCTCATACAGACGGGCTGTTTTACCCTTCGAACTTGTGCCGACGGTCTATTTTTCCCACCGTAGGTGCCTAGCGCCGACCGAAGGTGCACCGACGGGCTATTTTTCCCACCGAATGTGCCTACTAACTGAGCTGACGTGCTGTTTTGCCCACCGAGGGTGCCTGGCACCGAACTAAGGTGCACCGACGGACTGTTTTTTCCACCAAACTTGTGCCGAAGGGCGGTTTTTCCTATCGATGGTGCCAACCGAACTTGTACCGATGGGCTGTTTTAACCATCGAATTTGTGCCGACGGGTTGTTTTTCCCACCGAAGGTGCGTAGCGCCCATGCCGACGGGCTGTTTTGCCAACCGAAGGTGCCTACCGACAGTACCGAAGGGTTGTTTCTCCCATCGAAGGTACCTAGAGACAGGGCCGACGTGATGTTTTGCCCACCGAACTTGTGCCGACGGGCTGTTTTTCCCACCGAAGGTGCACCGAATGGCTGTTTTTCCCACCGAACTTGTGGAAACGGGCTATTTTTCCCACCGAACTTGTGCCGACGGGCAGTTATTCCCATCAAAGGTGCCGATGGGTTGTTTTGCCCCCCGAAGGTTTGCCGGCGTGCTGTTTTTCCCACCGAAGGTGCCTACCGCCCACCAAAGGCACGCTGACGAGCTATTTTTCCCACCGAAGGTGCCTACCAACCGTGCTGACGGGCTGTTTTGCCCACCGAACTTGTGCTGACAGGCTATTTTTCACACCAAAGGTGCCTAGCGCCCATACCGATGGGCTATTTTACTCACCGAAGGTGCGCCGAAGGCCTGTTTTTCTCGCAGAAGGTGCCTAATGACCGTGCCGACGGGCTGTTTTGCACGCCAAACTTGTGCCGATGGGCTATTTTTCCCACCGAAGGTGCACCGACAGGCTATTTTTCCCACCGAAGCTGCCTAGCACCGATCGAAGGTGTACCGACGGGCTATTTTTCCCATCGAACGTGCCTAACAATCATGCTGACGGGCTGTTTTGCCCACCGAAGGTGCCTAACGCCAACTGAAGGTGCACTGACGGGCTGTTTTTCCCACCCAACTTGTGCCGACGGGCAGTTTTTCCCACCAAAGGTGCCTACCGAACTTGTGCCGACGAGCTGTTTTGCCCATCGAACTTGTACCAACGGGTTGTTTTTCCTACCGAAGGTGCATAGCGCCCATGATGACGGGCTGTTTTGCCCATCGAAGGTGCCTACTGTCCGTGCCGAAGGGCTATTTTTCCCATCGAAGGTACCTAGAGACCATGCCGATGGGCTGTTTTGCCTACCGAACTTGTGCCGACGGGTTTTTTTCCCACCTAACTTGTGGCAACGGGTTGTTTTTCCCACCAAACTTCTACCAACGGGCTGTTTTTCCCACCAAACTTGTGCCGACGGGCAGTTTTTCCCAACAAAGGTGCCGACGGGCTGTGTTGCCCCCTGAAAGTCTACCGACGTGCTATTTCTCCCACCAAAGGTGCCTAGCGCCCGTGCCGACGTGCTGTTTTGCCCACAAACCTTTTGCCGATGGGCTGTTTTTCCTACCTAAGGTGCATCGACAGGCTGTTTTTCCCATCGAAGGGGCATAGTTCTTGTCCAGACGGGCTGTTTTGCCCCCCGAAGGTTTACCGACATGTTGTTTTTCCCACCAAAGGTGCTTAGCGCGGACCGAAGGTGCACCGACGGGCAGTTTTTCCAGTCGAAGGTGCCTATCAACAGTGCTGACGGGCTATTTTGCCCACCGAAGGTGCGTAGTGCCTACCGAAGGTGCACCGACGAGCTGTTTTTCCAACCAAAGGTGCCTAGCGCAGACCGAAGGTGCACCGACACGCAGTTTCTCCCACTGAAGGTGCCTTCCAACTGTGCTGACGGGCTGTTTTCCCACTGAAGGTGCCTAGCGCCCGTACCGACGAGCTGTTTTGCCCACCGAATGTCTGCCGACGTGCTATTTTTCCCACCAACGGTGCCTAGCACCCCTGCCAATGTGCTGTTTTTCCCACCGAAGGCACCTACCGACAGTGCCAACGGGCTGTTTTTCCCACCAAAGGTGCCTAGCGCCCGTGCCGACATGCAGTTTTAACCCCCTAACGTGTGCCGACGGGCTGTTTTTCCCACCGAAGGTGCCTAGCGCTCGTGATGACAGGCTATTTTGATCACCAAAGTTGTGCTGACGGGCTGTTTTTCCCGCCGAAGGTGCTTAGCGCCTGTGCCAACCGGCTGTTTCGCCCCCTAATGATCTACCGACGAGCTGTTTTTCCCACTGAATGTGCCTAGCACCTGTGTTGACGTGCAGTTTTGCCCACCGAACTTGTGCTGACGGGTTGTTTTTCCTACCGAAGGTGCCTACCGCCCACCGAAGGTACACCGACGGGCTATTTTTCCCACCGAAGGTGCCAACCAACCGTGCTAACGGGCTGTTTTGCCCACCGAACTTGTACCGACGGGCTGTTTTTCCCACCGAAGGTACCTAGAGACCGTGCCGACGGGCTGTTTTGCCCATCGAACTTGTTCCGATAGGTTTTTTCCCACCGAACTTGTGGCGATGTGCTGTTTTTCCCATCGAACTTGTGCCAACGGGGTATTTTTCCCACTGAACAAGTGCCGACGTGTTGTTTTACCCCTTGAAGGTTTGCCGAGGTGCTGTTTTTCCCACAGAAGTTGCCAAGCGCCCGTGCCGACGAGCTTTTTTACCCACTGAACTTGTGCCGACGGGCTGTTTTTCCCATCGAAGGTGCCCAGCGCCCATGCCAATTGGCTGTTTTACCCATCGAAGGTGCGCAAAAGGGCTGTTTTTCCCACCGAACTTGTGTCGATGGGCAGTTTTTCCCATCAAAGGTGTCGACGGGTTGTTTTGCCACCCGAAGGTCGGTCGACGTGCTGTTTTTCCAATCGAAGGTGCCTAGAGCCTGTGCCGACAGGCTATTTTTCCCATCGAAGGTGCCTAGCAACCGTACTGAAGGGCTGTTTTGCCCACCGAACTTGTGCCGACTGGCTGTTTTTCCACCGAAGGTGCCTAGCGTCGATCAAAGGTGTACCGACGGGCTATTTTTCCCTTCAAAGGTGCCTACCAACCATACTGACGGGCTGTTTTGCCCACCGAAGGTGCCTAGGGCCAACCGAAGGTGCACCGACAGGCTGTTTTTCCGACCCAACTTGTGCCGACAGGAGGTTTTTCCCACCGAAGGTGCCTTCCGAACTTGTGCTGACGGGCTGTTTTGCCCATCAAACTTCTACCAACGGGTTGTTTTTCCCACCGAAGGTGCCTAACGCCTTTATCGACCGGCTGTTTTGCCGATCGATGGTGCCTACTGACCGTGTCGAAGGGCTATTTTTCCCATCGAAGGTACTTAGAGACTGTGCCGACGGGCTGTTTTGCCCAACGAACTTGTGCCGACTTTTTCCTACCGAACTTGTGGCAACGGGCTGTTTTTCTCACCGAACTTCTGCCAACGGGCGATTTTTCCCATCGAACTTATGCCGACGGGCAGTGCTTCCCACCAAAGGTGCCAACGGGCTGTTTTGCCCCCGAAAGTCTGCCTACGTGTTGTTTTCCCACCGAAGGTGCATAGCGCCCATGCCGACGTGCTGTTTTGCCCACCAAACTTGTGCCAACGGGCTATTTTTCCCACCTAAGGTGCATCGACAGGCTGTTTTTCCCACCGAAGGGGCCTAGTGCTCGTGCAGACGGGCTGTTTTGCCCCCCGAAGGTCTGCCGACATGCTGTTTTTCCAACCAAAGGTGCCTAGCTCCGATCGAAGTTGCACCGACGGGCTTTTTTCCCACCGAAGGTGCCCAGCGCCCATGCCAATGGGTTGTTTTACCCATCGAAGGTGCGCAAAAGGGCAGTTTTCCCACCGAACTTGTGCCAACGGGCTGTTCTTCCCACCGAACTTGTGCCGACGGGCAGTTTTTCCCATCAAAGGTGCCGACGGGTTGTTTTGCCACCCGAAGGTCTGCCGACGTGCTGGTTTTCCCACCGAAGGTGCCTAGCGCCCAAGCCAAAGAGCTGTTTTGCCCATCGAACTTATGTCGACGTGCTTTTTTTCCAACCGTAGATGCCTAGAGCCTGTGCCGACAGGCTATTTTTCCCACCGAAGGTGCCTAGCAACCGTGCTGACGGGCCGTTTTGCCCACCGAACTTGTGCCGATAGGCTGTTTTTCCACCGAAGGTGCCTAGCGCCGATCGAAGGTGTACCGACGGGCTATTTTTCCCATCAAAGGTGCCTACCAACCATCCTAACGAGCTGTTTTGCCCACCGAAGGTGCCTAGGGCCAACCGAAGGTGCACCGACAGGCTATTTTTCCCACCCAACTTGTGCCGACGGGCAGTTTTTCCCACCAAAGTTGCCTACCGAACTTGTGCTGACTGGCTGTTTTGCCCATCAAACTTCTACCAACAGGTTGTTTTTCCCATCGAAGGTGCCTAACGCCCATACCGACGGGCTGTTTTGCCGACAGAAGGTGCCTACTGAACGTGCCGAAGGGCTATTTTTACCATTGAAGGTACTTAGAGACCGTGCCGACGGGCTGTTTTGCCCACAGAACTTGTGCCGATGGGTTTTTTCCCACCGAACTTGTGGGAACGGGCTGTTTTTTCCATCGAACTTCTACCAACGGGCTGTTCTTCCCACCGAACTTATGCCGATTGGCAGTTTTTTCCACCAAAGGTGCCAACGGGCTGTTTTGACCCCCGAAGGTCTGCTGACGTGCTGGTTTTCCCACCGAAGGTGCCTAGCGCCGGTGCCGACGTGCTGTTTTGCCTACCAAACTTGTGCCAACGGGCTGTTTTTCCCACCTAAGGTGCATCGACAGGCTGTTTTCCCCACCAAAAGGGCCTAGTGCTCATGCAGACGGGCTGTTTTGCCCCTCGAAGGTCTGCCGACATGCTGTTTTGCCCACCGAAGGTGCCTAGCGCCGATCAAAGTTGCACCGACGGGCTATTTTTTCCACCAAAGGTGCCTACCAACCATGCTGACGGGCTGTTTTGCCCACTGAAGGTGCCTAGCGCCTACCAAAGGTGCACTGACGGGCTGTTTTTCCCACCAAAGGTGCCTAGCGCGGACCGATGGTGCATCGACGGGCTGTTTTTCCCACCGAAGGTGCCTGCCAACCGTGCTAAGGTGCTATTTTTCCCACCGAAAGTGCCTAGCGCACGTGCCAACGAGCTGTTTTGCCCACCGAAGGTCTGTCGACGTGCTATTTTTCCCACCAAAGCTGCCTAACACCCCTGCCAATGTGTTGTTTTTCCCACCAAAGGCACCTACCGACAGTGCTGACGAGCTGTTTTGCCCATCAAACTTGTGCCGACGGGCTGTTTTTCCCACCGAAGGTGCACCGACAGGCTGTTTTTCCCACCAAAGGTGCATAGCGCCCGTGCCGTCGTGCAGTTTTACTCACCGAAGGTGTCCGACGGGCTATTTTTCCCACCAAAGGTGTCCGACGGGCTATTTTTCCCACCGAAGGTGCCTAGCGTCGGTGCCAACGGGCTGTTTTGCCCATCAAAGTTGTGTTGACGGGTAGTTTTTCCCACCGAACTTGGGGCAGCGGGCTGTTTTTCCCACCGAACTTGTGCCGACATGCTGTTTTTGCCAACAAACTTGCGCCGACGGGCTATTTCTACCACCAAAGGTTCCTAGCGCCTGTGCCGACGGCCCGTTTCTACCGCCGAAGGTGCCTAGCGCCCGTGCCCACCGAAGGCACCTAGCGCCCGTGCCGACGGGCTGTTTTTCCCGCCGAACTTGTGCCGACGGGCTATTTTTCCCACCGAAGGTGCCTAGCTCCCATGCTGGTGGACTGTTTATCCCACCGAAGGTTTGCCGACGTCTTATTTTTCCCACCGAAGGTCTACCGACGTGCTGTTTTTCCCATCAAGGGTGCCTACCGCCCACCGAAGGAACGCCCATCGGCTATATTCCCACTGAAGGGGCCTACCAACCGTGCTGACGGGTTGTTTTGCCCACCAAACTTGTTCCGACGGGTTTTTATTCCACCGAAGGTGCCTAGCGACCGTGTCGATGAGCTGTTTTGCCACCGAACATGTGCCGACGTTCTGTTTTTCACACCGAAGGTGCCTAGCGCCAGTGCCGATGTGCT
>JAOQMS010086631.1:0-20377 GCA_027563885.1 Erythroxylum longipes | reverse complement strand
GGAGGGTTTTCTTGTAAATTTACGTGTGTGTTTTGTTTCTGTCTCCGTCTCTGCATTCTTGTCCTCTGGTTTTGAAATGAACAAAAATTTATGTCTCTGTCATTCGGAGTCGAGACAGAAATTAGTGAGGACAGCAAATAAACAGGTTGAAGACAGGATTTTTCTGTCCCTGTCATCTGTCCCCACCCACGGGGACACAAACCAAACGCAGGGTAAGTACTTTCTTCTTGTCTTTCTATACTTCTCATTATATTTAAGTTAAGGATATTGTGAATTTATATGGTCAAGTTTTCACATTCAAAGTAAGCAATATTAGAGGATTTATGTTTTAAATAATTTTCACTTTTCTTGAAGTCCTTTCTTTGGGAGAATCTCTTCTTCAATAATCTTTGGGAGAATCTCTTCTTCAATAACTTTTTGAATTTTCTAGTGATTAAAACAATGCCTTTTTGATAACTTTCACTGGTTGATGTCTTTTGCTTTTCACTTGATTCTTCCTTTAAGGCTTTAAAATCTAAATTCTTTTTCTTAGACTCTTAGAGCTTCATTTCGTATGCGAGAAGAGGTCCAATAAGTTCCTCATATGGTAATGTTGTTGGATCATTCGCTTCTTATATACCTATTATGTTAGCTTCCCACATCTTTAGAAGTAACCTAAGCAACTTTCTTGCCATTTCAACATTAGTATAGGTCTTTACAAGACTTTTGAGAGCATTAATAATATTAATAAATTTAGTATACATGCTAGATATACTTTCATTATGCTTCATTTGAAATAATTCATATTGATGTGTTAGAATATGAGATATAAGAAAGATTAAAAGTAAATTTGTAGACTTGTTGTTCTTTGATCTTCCTTGGTCTTAGACTTCTTATTGACCTAAATTTATTTGGTCTCTATAAATAGTTTCTTAACTTTATTTTATGTTGCTTTCTTTTAAGAAATCAAAGGGTAAATAGTTAATAATACTATACTTTGCTACCACCAAAACATGGATTGTAACCTCAATTGGTTCAACAAACACTATTATCAAAATATAACAAGTTTAAATCCTAATTAGTCAAGTAAATAGGTAGCTCAGCTATAACTTCCCTTGTCAACTGTGTACACCTATAAAATTCGATATCAATACTTAATACAAAAATCTCTGTTAGTACTAGGTTGAGCTAGTTGAGTAATAAATATCTTATTAGTAGGTAAGAACCCAATTGATGAATACAATACATAACAAAGTAAGCAAACAATGCTTCTGCCCCTAATTGATTTATTTATAGTCCCTATTTAGTTGACTAACCAAAATAGTAATTCCCTAATCCTTAAAACTCTTAGTATGGCTATAAAATGCTTAACCTATAAATCATTCAAAATTAATTTTTTTGTTAAACCTCTCTATCCATAACATATTTAAGTTGCCTTTAAAGTCATCACTCAAAATCTTTAGCAAGACCGATTCTTTCTTAGACTAAACTTTGGATAAAAAAGGCCATGTGATCTTCCAAAGTTGAGAGTAAAAAATCTCTAGTTATTTTATAAAAAAC
Source organism: Erythroxylum longipes (assembly GCA_027563885.1). Lineage (NCBI taxonomy): Eukaryota > Viridiplantae > Streptophyta > Magnoliopsida > Malpighiales > Erythroxylaceae > Erythroxylum > Erythroxylum longipes. Next base: position 18,838 of record JAOQMS010086631.1, on the reverse strand, counting down.
AATGAGTATTTTTAAGGAAACAATTATAAAAATGATTGATGATTGGATATAACTACAATGAGGAGGAAGCTTTTTAATGTATGTGTAAAGGTGAAATTTAGGCTATGTTTGGTTGAACGTAAGGTTTTTAATTGAATTGAATTGAATGAAATGAAATGGAATGATTTATAATAGATTAGAATATGAATAAATATAATATTAGAAAATTATTGTTTGAGAGAGATAGAAAGGTTCATGATGTAATATAATGAAATGTTGTTTAAAAAATGAATGGAATGAAATGTAATGTATGTATAATAATAATGAATGACTATTTTACCTTTTATAGAACAAAACATATGCTAGTGCCTCATTCTTCCATCTCTGAGAATAACGCAAGTCCCATCTCATGCTCTCGATTCACATCCAAGCCCAAGATCATAGCACTCCAAGCATTACATCTTTATGTGGCATCGTTCTAAATATTTCAACTGCATCTTTTATGGATCCACATCGAGTGTAGAAATCAATCAACCCAGTTCCTATGTTGAGATCATACTCAAAACCACTATCATTTAAATAACAATGAACCCATTTCCCTTCTTCAAGAGCTCCTATTGTTGCATAAGCATTACGAACACTGACCAAAAGAGACCCTTTAAACATCAAGTTATCACAACTCTTGAACTCCCGAAACAGCTCAATTGTGTCATTGAAATAACCATTCGAAACATACCCAGAAATCATTTCACTACAAGAAACTTCGTTTCTCTCTCGTATTGCATCAAACACATCACGCGCTTTACTGAACAGTTCGTTCCCGAAGTACCCACTTATCAGACTAGTCGAACAAACCACGTTCTTATCTAAACATTCATCAGAAACTTGACAAGCAAGTCTCGTTGCTCCACATTTGGAGTACATACTGATAGTGGAGCTAATCACGTAAACATCATTACTATGCTCGAACTTGAGAATTTGACTTTGTATTTGACCAAGCCAAGAAAATGAAACGTAACATTTAATCAAACTCGTAAAGGTGTGAGCATTTGGTTCGATGCTCTCACGATGCATATGGACAAAAAATGAAAAACCATTTTCAAATTGCGAATTTTAACTGAAACCCATCATCATGGTATCGAAGTGGAAAGCTTTGGGGCTCTGGATTTGACGCAAAACAGTTCGCGCTTACTTTGTATCTCTATGTTGAGAAAGAGCACAGAAGGCTAAAAGTTTGCTGGTTACGAAGGTGAAGGCAGTCAGATTATCGGCGATTGCCTGTGCATATATTTGAGGGGATAATTAGTATTATAAAAAATTATTGAAATTATATTGAGTAATACATATTTATTATTTTACGTTTTATCATAACTTCTTAAATTAGAGATAACTCATTTTTACTGTTTACGATAGAATAGGATGTAATGTAAAACTCTCTAATTCCATCCTATTTCATTCTATTTTATTATAAACACTCATTCTAAATAATAGAATAATATTATATTCCATTCCATTCTTTTATTAACTACTCTACTAAACATAGCCTTAGGGTTATCAGCACATACCGCAATAATCTTATCATCCTTTTCACCTTGCAATAAAAGTTCCAGCTATTGACCTATAAATCTTCAAGAAGATGATAATAAGTAACTAAGAAGAACTGACCATTATATGGACCAAATTATCATTTGAAAGTGGGGCCTATCAGTGTCAATAAAAATAAAAAATAAAAATAAGATAGATCATCATATAATTGACATAAACCTAGCGAGGTTAAGAATTTCGTTAGTTAATGATTAGATTCAACAGGTTTTTAAAATGATATGGTTTTTTAAAAATATTTTAAAACAATAGGGTCTAACTTGAATTTGGGTGAAAATATTATGGTCCAAAAGAGACTTATTAATAACCATTTATAAGCAATGCTCTTAGTGGTAAGGTTTACAACATCTAGAATTTGAGATAAAATAATGGAAGAGGTGAGATTAAGAATTAGGTCAATATCTTATAATTTCATATTTCAGCAGTATGTGGTCAATAATTTCAAGAATAACAAGCGTGTCTTCTAGTTTAGATATACCTAATACCCTTTTATTATTCATGTATCAATTCAATAAGTGTGTAGAATTTTATTAAATGATCTAATCACTTCCATTTAACAAATTAAAATATAGTACCAGAAGCATGTTACAATATGCTTTGTAGCCTTTAATTGATAGAATGGGTTAAATTTTTATATTATAGAAACTTAAATTAAAGATTTTAGGATTTTTGAAAATATCCAAATTTGGTTTTATATAAAAACCTTAGTTTTAATCATCTTTGTTTCGATTAAGTTATAAGATTGATTAATAATTACATGGAAGTGAGTTGTTAATGAATTTTTTTTACTTTAGCTATGATTAAAATCTTATGTTTCATATGCTTTTCTATTAGTTTATCCATATTGTTGTTATTTTATTATTAATGTTATGTTTTTGAAAATTTTGACGCCTTACTTATTGACCAAACCTAAGATTCCCAGGGGTGGCCACTATCAAGATTATTCTAGAAGTATTTAATCAATAGAATAGTTGAATAGACAATATGTCTAGTTGACCAAATAATCAATTTGTCATGAATATCTCAAGTTTATTTTTCTCATATTGTTTAACTTTTTGGCTAGCTCTATAAAATCAATTACTAGATTTGCCTTCTTTATTTGTTACCTCTCAAACTTCACCTAAAATATTGTCTAAAGGCATTTTTATCTTTCCTCTGTCCACTATTTTCTCTTGCCTGGTATTTTCCTAAACTTGCTAATGACACCTCTTAGCTTAGATCTTAAATAGGCAATAAATTTGGAAGGACATTTACACCCTTTTTCCTTGTCAGCTAGGCAAGCATCTATCAGAGCTTCCTCTCCTTTACCCAAGCCTCCTCTTATAGCTTAGGCTCCTACCTCAACACCTGCTACTCTCATCCCCACCCCTACAACCATCTCCCTATCTTCGTCTTTAACTTCCATTAAAAGGACCTAGTCATTAGTAGTGGAGATAACACCCCTAACACCTATTACCTTCATTCCTCAATCCTTAGCGAATGACATTAACATTATCCCTCTTCTAGTGGAAGTCCTCCAAATTGGAGCCTTAAAGTGTATGAACATTTTAGTTGGCTATTTTTTGGAGAAAAGACCTTCATTCCCCTTAATGAAGTTTTGGTTAAAAGGGAAATGGATTGAACTAGGGCTAGAAAGAGTACTTATTAACCAAAAATATTTTTTCACATTTCAACTTGAAAGTAAATATAACTAAAATGCTTGAGCTTGGTCCTTTACATTGACAAGGAAAGCCAATCATTCTTTAACCACAGAAGCCAAAAATAGAGTTAGATAAGAGCAAACTTAAGTTCATACCATTTTGAGCACACTTCTATAACATCCCTTTGGAGTACAGGAGCATAATTGAACTTAGCTACCTAGCTAGTTCCATTGGAAAGCCACTATTCATATATGATAATATTGTATTTGTGCAAGGATTTGTATTGAGGATAAAACTAGTAAGGAGCTTCTTGAGACTCTTAAGCTCAGAAGATTGGATGCTACTAGAAATTTAGAGGTATCTTCTATTTTAGTCACTTACCAATGGAGACCTAAGACTAAAACTAAAACTAAATGGAAGCCAACTGACAGATTATTCAAGAAAAGGGACCATAAAGGACTCTTAATTAGTAAGGACAAGTAATGCTAATGAGAAGAAACTATAGACAAACAAAGAAACTAATATAAACAAACAATAAGAGATCACTTAGTTTGATAAAGAGGTCGAGGAATTAGCATATACGGATCTAACAAATCAAGTGAAAACAAAGGAGGCCACAAAAAAGAACCCTAAAATGTGCTAAGAAGAAGGGTTAAAGGAAGCTCCTAAAATGTCTAACTTGTGGGGAACCTTTACTCATGTTGTAAGGAGATTAGGGGAAAAAAAAACCTTAAAGGAGGAAGTCTCCCTCCTAACCCTATTATGTTTATCAATGTATGGAATGTTAAGGCTTTGAATAGCTCTAATAAGCAGCAGGAGGTTTATGATTATTTGTAGACAATAATGCTATGGCCTATAACCCAAACCTAATTGAGGTAACTAATCACTGCTCTAATGCCTAAGTAATCTATTAAAATTGACTAACTTTAATTACAAACTTTTCCAATCAGAATATGATAGGACATGGACTTTATAACTCGTTGTCCTGACTTTTTGAATTGCTTAAACAACTTAGAGGTCATAGAATTTAATTATGAAGGGAACTACTTGATTTAGTTCGATAAGTAGCAAAGGAATTGGTTTTTTGGAAGGTAGCTACATATAGCATTGATCTTCACTTAGTACGATAAGTAGCAAGGGAATTGGTTTCTTATAAGGAAGCTAGATAGAGCATTGATTGATCAATAGTGGTTAATTTAATTCCAAAGGAGTAAAGCTATCTTTAAGTGCCCCCTTATCTCTAATCACTCACTTGTGGAGGTTTTATAACTTGATATGTTTCCTTTCTTGAATAATCCTATTTAGGTTCTTTAACTTTATAGCCAAACAAGAGGGATTACAAGAAGCTATTGAGAAGGGATAAAATGAAATGCATGTGGTTTTGAGCAATATAGACGTGTTAAGAACCTCAACAAAGCAAAAATAAAGCTTGGAGCCTTACATTTAAACCTCTTTTGTAGTAAAGTATTGGATACAAAGGAGGCTAAGAGTATCTTAAATTCAACTCAAAGCAAACTTAGAAGTGATCCAAGGATTGCCAATTTTAGGGTGAAAGAAAAGCAAGCTCAATTAAACTACATTAAGGCATTTGATGCTTATTACTCAACATTGAGACAAAATTCTAAAGTTTCTTGGTTAAAAGGAGATGGATGCTTAGCTTGTTTCTTTAAAACCATCTTGTCTATGAGGAACACTAATAAGACCTGTTGCTTTATAAATGACTCAGGTATAAGAGTTTAGGGATAAATGAACATTAATAACCTAGTCTTTACATACTTTAGAGATATCTTGGGGACTAGTTTAAGCTGTGTCATTAGTGCAAACTCTTAACTCATTCCTTAGACCTATAATCTTTCCTATGTAAGCTGTTAATCTTGTCAAACCTATTAAAGCTATAAATATAGACATAACCATAAGGAAACTTAACTCTAACAAGGCTCCAAGACTAGATGGCTTAAATGCTTACTTCTTTAAACAATCCTGACAATGGAGAAAAGTTCAAACTCATAAAGTTATCTTGGAGTTCTTAAATAACGGAACACTAATTAGGGAAATTAATTAAGTGTTCATTTGTCTAATTCCTAAGATCCTTAACATTAACTCTCTAAGGTACTTTAGACCTACCTCTTACTGTAATACATTATGCAAAATGATCTTTAAAATTTTTTGCTAGAGGTTGGAGGAGGTGATGATCACATTTAAAAGAAAATTGCAAGGAACTTACATTGAGGGAAAAACTATAAGAGATAACATTCTCCTTGCACAAGAACTGTTTATAGGTTATCAAAGGAAGGGCTTAGGAAAACATTATATACTTAAAATGGATTTCAAGAAGGCCTTTGACTTAGTTAATTGGAATTTTTTACTCCATTCCCTTGAAGCTTTGGGATTGCTAAGTAGATTCACTAAATGGATTAAAAAATGTGTAACAACTATCTCATTAATAAGATGTTATTTGGTTATATTAATTAAAATTATCTCTTTTGTTTTGACTATATTTTTGTGCTTAAATTGGAAAATTAATATTTGTTTTGTTTTAGGAGATGACAAGTAGAGATTGCATTAAATTGGAGCATTATTGGTTAAAATCACAAATGTTGAAAAAATTAAAATCACAAATGTTGAAAAAATGGACAAATTACTAAAATGGATAAGGTGAGATCACTTCTAATGCTAGATTCACTTCAAAACTTGGAATTCAATTAGGAAACTTATTTCCATCCTTATTATATAAGGATTTGAATTTGTTTTAGATAGGGATCTTTGCAAGATAGAAGTAGATTACATTTTGAGTAGGAAAAGCAACCAAAAACACATCTACGACCTTCTCCATCATTCTCTTTTCATTTCCTTAGTATTTTTCTCTTAATCTTTCATCTTTTCTTTAATTTTTGGTCTTAGAACTAAATCCATATGTGGCTAAATCTTAGTATTCTGATTCAAGAGGATTCAAAACTCTAGTTGTAACGTTGTGAGGTTTTGTTCTAAACTTACATTCATGTTTTAATTCAAGTATTTCTTGTTTTGTGTTCTTATATTTCATGAATAATGAATTTTTATTAATCTAACAATTGAGTTCAGTGATATGTAATTTTTATGAAGGATTAATACAAGTAGAAAATATGTTATTTATGAATTTGCATATTTAACTTATGAGAAACAAGAAAACTAAGTTGAATAGTTATAGCTATCTCAGTTATCTAATTTAAGGTCTAGTTTTTTCACCAAACTTATTGCTATCATTTAATTGATATGGAATGCTATCACACCTAATCAATTGATGGTGAGTTTTGGTTTGAATGTTGGGTTTGAACTAACTAAATTAGGAAAATTTGAGACTTATTATGACTATCCCACTATGTTTCGGACTAACAGCTTGAATTATGAAAATTATTCTTTTTAGACCAATGATCAATGTTATAATAGATGAGATCTTTCCCTTGATTCAGAGTTAAGTACTCTTGAATTTCTCACTTTTGCATTTAGTTGATTTATTTTGATTCCTGGTTAAATTTATTTTATTAGTTAATTAATCATAAGCCTCTACTTTGATTTGTTAATTGAAATTAAGAAACTAGTTTTTTTAGTTATCTTAGGATTTAACCTGGTTCCACGGCTGTTATAAAAGTTTAGAAAATCATAATTAATTTTAAGGACTTCGATAATTTGATCAAAATTGTGGCATAGTTACTGAGGAACTATTTTATTTTCTTTGCATTATTTAATAGTTTACTACTAATCTCTTGTTTTGTATGACTCATTCTTCTCAGAGAGGTGAATTGCAATATAACCTAGAAATTGAGAAAACAGTGCGTCATTTGATTTTATTGGAATTGACAAGATGATATGTTTTCATTCTAACAATGTGTCCTATGAGTGCTTATTCTCTCAATTGTTATTTTATCCTAAATGACCTTTAATGTGTGTTCGCTTTTGGGGTATTGCTGGATAACATAAAAGAAGATGAGAGATTATTATGAGGATGGTTGATTTATTGCATTAATGTACGCTTGAGGACAATCGTAAGTTCGGTGTGAAGGAATTTGATAAGATGTTATTTGGTTATGTTAATTGTAATTATCTCTTTTGTTTTGGTTATATTGTGGGGCTTAAATAAGAAAATTAATATTTGTTTTGTTTTACGAGATAATAAGTGGAGATTGCATCAAATTCGAGCATTATTGGTCAAAATCATGAATTTTGGAAAAAAATGAAAAATTACTACAGTGGATAAGGCAAGATCACGCCTGATGTTATATTCACTTCAAGAGTTGGAATTCAATTAGGAAACTTATTTTATCCCTATTATGTAAGGATCCGAATTTATTTTAGATAGGGATCTTTGCAAGATAGAAGTAGACCAGTTTTTGAGTAGGAAACAAAGACAAAAACATGTCTACCACCTTCTCCATCATTCTCTTTTCCTTTTCTTAGTAGTTTTCTCTCAATGTTTGATCTTTTCTTTTATTTTTGGTGTTGGAACTAAATCCACGTGTGGATAAATCCAAATATTCTGATTAAAAAGGATTTAAAACTCTAGTTGTAACTTTGTAAGGTTTTGTTCTAAACTTATATTCATGTTTTAATTCATGTATTTCTTATTTTGTGTTCTTATATTTCATAACTAATTAATATTGATTAATCTGGAAACTAATTTGATGTTGATTATTCTATAGTCATTCATAAATTCAATGATTCGTAATTTTCATAAAGGATTAGTACAAATAGCAAATATGTTATTTATAAATTTGTATATTTAACTTATGATAAATAAGAAAATGAAGTTGAATAGTTGTGAGTATCTTAATTATTTAATTTAAGGTCTAATTTTCACTAAGCTTATTGTTATCATTTAAATGCTATCATATCCAATCAATTAATGGTAACTTACGGTTTGAATACTAGGTTTGAACCAATTAAATTAGGAAAATTTGAGACTTATTATGGATATCATAATATGTTTTAGACTAACTTCTTGAATTGTGAAAATTATTTTTGTTAGACCAATGATCAATGTTACAATTAGATAAAATCTTTCGTTTAAATCAGAGCTAAGCACTCTTCAATTTCTCACTTTTATATTCAGCTGATTTATTTTGATTCCTTGTTAAATTTAGTTTATTAGTTAATTAATCATAAACTCCTCCTTTGTTTTGTTAATTGAAATTAAGAAATTAGTTTTTTAGTTCTTTTGGGATTCAACCTAGTTCTACTACTGCTATGAGAGTTTAGAGAATCAGAATTAGTTTTGAGGGCTTCGATAACCCGATCACTTATTTAATGTGATAGTTAATGAAGATCAAAATAATTGGTTCAAAGTAAAATAAGCAATATTATAAATACCATACCAGACTTGGTATCGAATTTAGCTCTTGTATAGTACGATACTAGTACTAGTCAAAACTGGGTATCATTTTAGGTAATTTTATAAAATTACAAAATAGTTCCTAAATTTCATAAAATTACAAAATAATCGCTTGATATTTTATGCTATATAATTTTAATTTTACGTCAAACCTTTTGTCAAAATCATAAGAATATAAAATTTGAAATAACAACTTTCTTTTTATTTATGTTAATATGACTTTTCACATATTTCATATAAAAACAATAACTACAATTAATATAAGAAAAAAATTGTTTAATTATCATACAGATATAAAACTAAGAATAGTATAAAAGTACTTAAAAAAGTTACAATTTACATCATATAGTAAAAAATAATTACATCAAAACATTATATATAAAAAATAATATAGGTCTATAACTCTATCAACATTACAACAAGAATTTGTGCCAAAGACGTAACAAAGTAGAAGTGAAATGTGAAACAAAAACATTTATAATTAAAAGTTTTATATTTGTATTGGATATGTGTATAATTTAAAGTATACATTAAACTTAAGTGAAATTAAATGAAAAGAGATAAAAATAAAATATGAAACTTCATTGAATGGAATATTCACTCAGATCGCATTAACCCCAATTTTCATTTGGTATACAATCCTTATTATTGAGAGGAATCTTATCACTACCATCATTAAAATTCATTGCATGAAATGATAAGTCAGTACTTTCCAATTCAAAATTATCTTCTAAGTCTATCCCATCTATAAAACTTGGTTCCAAAGAAACCAAATCTACTAAAAGATCGATATAGTCAAGGTAAATTAGATCTATAGAACTACTTGTTCTATTAAGAGTCTTAGTAGATAAAAAAATTAAATTATTAATAAATTATAAGAAATTATATGTAACTTAATAATGATAATAACCTACCTTTTTAGAAGTTTGAATTTGTATCAAATAAAGACCAAGTCGTTTAATCTTTTATATTCCAATCTATTTCTTTTTCTAAAATGGATGAATTCAAACGTACTCCAATTCCTTTTTAATACCCAGTTACACTCACATATTGACTCAAAATTCTAATTGCAAACCTTTGCAATTCTAGAACTCTACTTTTGAACATGTCCCACTAAACAACTGTAGGAAAATAAAAGTGATCTTATAAAAAAATAAAACAATGATTAATTTCAAATAAATAACAAAGGTGAAGAAATGTAAACCTAGATTAAGTATGTGGACTAAGGAGATCTTACATCATTACCACACGTATCACCTATATTTTTGAACTAAAGAGATCTTGTATCATCTCATATATAACAATTATTGTGATAGTTGATAGTATTCCCTATTAACTTCAACTTTATTTGTAAAATTTGGTTGAAAATAGGCGTTAGGATTCAAATATGCTCTACTAGTAAACAACGAAGAGTAAAGTTGTCTTTTTCATCTTTCATTGATGATTGCAAGATAAGTTCCATTTTTCTTTCTGTTCTTGATTGTTTCCTTCGACCTCTTCATGACATCATAAAATAACTCATTGTTGCCCTCTCATCACTATTAGCCAAAAAAAGTACTCTCACCAAAGGTTTACAAACTTGGATGATAAATTGACATTAGGAAAAAAAATATATGATCTTTAAGTATAATTCTAGAAACCTCCATTCCAACATTAGACCTGACATATTGAGATACAACTCATTTGTCACTTGTAAACAATTATGTTAACCCCTTTTTCAATAGAACAAAATACTAAAGTGATAAGAAATCAGTTGCAAATCTTTTAATGGTAGGATGACATAAAATCCTACCATTGGTAAAACCCTGTCTCGTCAAATTCAAAACCCATGTATGATTATGGTTGAACTTGGTAACTTCTCTTACTTTTTATGGGCTCATCATTAATATAAAAGTATCTAGGATCTCCTATACTTTCCAACATTAGGTTACTATAATGTACAATACAAGGAGTCCAATAAAAAGAATTATACCTGCTTTCTAACCTTTTTCCAATCTTTATAAGGAGATTCATTATCAGTGATGAATTATACAATCTTTTAAAACCTAATTTCATTCCTAAGTTCATCAAATATCTCAAATAGATTATCAATATTTTTAATACATCCAGATGCGTCAATGGACTTTAGAAACATTGTCTTCTTAGCAGAGTAAACTAAAAATTAATAATAGGCTCATGTATTTTATTTATCTAACTATCACACATAATAGAACACTTATAAATTACCTAAGTGATTCTTTCTTTATTGAAATAACTTTTTATTTCACAAATAGAGCTGCTTAAAACATTACCTTTATAATTATAAATTGAAAGAGTTTTATATCCTCAACTATATAAGGCAATATCATCCACCATAGGCTGATAATTATAAGATTCAGAAGCATTGAATGTTACACCTGTATCATACCACCATCTAGCCTTTGTTGTGTCTATATTATGAGCTGCTTGTTTATATTGTAAGGCATTACAAATTAAAGGTTGAGCTTTAGGATTTATTTATAGTAAAAAAAGGTTAGAAACCTATCTTATTTTCTTCCTTATATCAAATGTAATAATCCCATCTTGTTGGGCAAGAATACCACCTTTAACATCCCAGTATCATTATGACAACTACAAAAAGAACTTCCATTACCAATTTCATATTTCAATCTTTACTTTTAGTCTTCTTATGTTGATACTCTTAAACAAAACTTTTATTTATCACTTCAAGTCATGGTTACTGTCTTACAAGTTTCCAATTCATCTATAATCATAGCTAAAGGCTTTTTTCATCTAGTAAGTCCCTTATCTTTTAAATGTTTGTTGCAATACAAACAAATAGTATGGCTCTTCATACCAAAAACCAATCTAACATAGCTCAAATTGGATCATTGAATCTTCTTGAACCTAAAGAGGCTGAATTATTAGGAGTACTTGATCTTTCCTCCATTAATCGGTGAAGACATATGCCAAAATTAAATTAATAACTTTATATCAAAAATAAAGTTTTTATATATGAAAGTTAATTTACTCATAACATATTGACCATAATTGATAGTTAGGTCATTTAAGTTTTAAAAATCTAGTAATATATGAACAATATTGACACATTTACAATGTGAATTTTAAATTTGAAAATGTTACTAACAAACCAAAAACCCAATGTTAAGCCTAAGGGAAGTACTCAGTGGAAAAGTTAAGAGTATGGTTAGTAATGATAATAAAATTAAGCTTTGTTTTGAAAACTGGTATGACTATAGTCCTTTATATAAAATACCTTAGATTTTTAGCTTGAGATATATCTTAAAACCTAATTCTAGGGTTAGGGAGCTGATTAGAGGAAAAGAATTGCACATTAGATATAAAGGGCTTGAATGCTTGCAGCAAGCTTTACCTTATTACAACCTGAGAAAAGATGTTGAGGATAGAATAATACAGATCAAACATTCCTCTGGCATATTCACCAATAAGACAACTTTTGAACTCTTCCTTTAGCCTACCCCCAAGGTCATTTATAATGGACTGGTATGGTTTAAAGGTAATGCTCCAATGCCTAATAATCAATCCTCAATGTACATTTTGCAAGAGTAGTATGGAGATAAGGGAATAATAACTAAACCAAAGTCCTATAGAATAGTTTACAAAATGCTTGCAACTGTTTTAGTGGAAATAAAGACTAGAATGGCTTTATATGTAGTGTTTACAAGGCTTCTTTTCTAGGTGCGAATCTCACTCTACTTACACTAGTCCTATGCATAAGTGTCTATGAGGTTTAAAAGGAGAGGAACTAGATATTATTCTAGCTTAGGGAAACTAATATGCATGCTTTCATCTCCAACACTAATTCTTAATCAATGTTGGAGCCCTCAAAGTCACAAGAGATATTATTAGTAATTGGAAACTTTCATGAATTATTGCAGAACAAGTTTTGGATTAAGGCCTATATAAGTTACACTAATTTAATTTGTACCTAGACCCAATGCATTCTTTATCCTCTATGTGTAAGTGAAGAATATGGTTTTGATTGAACCAAAAGCTTGCTTGTATATCGTATCAAATTTGTAAAGCTTGGCCTTTCATTATTGGAATACAACTTTTAACTTCCTAAAAAAATATTTTCAGATTAATTTTGTCCTAACTTTGTATTGTTTTTGACTAAATGGGGTAGTTATACATAAGTCTGGTGAGATTATGTAATGATCATTAATTATTATACTTTTATTTACCCAAAAGGGATAATAGTTTGTAACATCATTTTTTACTTAATCTATTAAAACTTTTATTTGCTTTATTTATGATGTTCAAAGGAGAATTTGCGATCTTAATTTTGAGATTTGGCTTGGCTTCTTATAAAGTGTGTCCCTGATTATTAATTTAATGAGTTAGGTAGCTATGAATAACTAAAATTTTCAATTGATACTTTAACTTAAGTTTGAGCTTTATAAGAAGGATGTGGAGCTAACTTTGCAGTTAATGGACTCTGGTATGGCTTTTATTAAAGATAAACTACATTTATAGCTTAAGAGAGTATTATGGAGTAAAAGGCTCATATTCAAAAGTGATAAAGGGTGAATATGTTGACCATCATAATTGTCACCATTGTTTTAAGGGTTACTATCTAAAAACAATGTCAAGAGGTTCATGACATCTTTAGAGGAAGGGTTCACAAACTTTGAGAAAGCTAAAGATATTTAACATATGCATAAATTGAGTTTCATGAGCATATGAGGCTAGAGCTTACATCATGAAAATGCAGGATATAACTAATTAATTAAGTGCACTAAATGTCTTAATTTCATATTCCATTATGATATATTAAGTGTTGAATTATTTGGATTTAGACTTTAGTTCCTTGAAGACTGTTTATAATTCTAATAAAGAGATGTGGACTGTGAATAAACTTATCTTAATCTATGTCTAAGAAAAAGGAAAAGATAAAGCATAAAAAAGGTGATACTATAAATTTAATGACTAAATCTTTTGAATCTAAGGGAAATTATATAAATAAAAATAAGAAGTGAAAGAAGAATAAGAGTTTCAAGAAAGATGGAGACAAAAAAAATGGCCCATCTAGTGGGATTAAGAAAAATAATAAGAATGTTAAAATGTTGTTATTCTAATAAAATGTGAAATTTGAAGAAGGAATGCTATAAGTATCTGGCTTTTATAAAGAAAAAGAGAAGCAAATAAGGTAACCTTAAGATTTGGTTTGTTTTAATTAATCTTTAATAGATTTTGTTCTGAAAGATGGATAATTGACTGTATTTTTACACACATATTTGGTGTTTTTGCCTAATATTTTATACTTTTATCTTATATTTGGTACTTAATTAGATCCAAGTGCTTTCATAGGTGATAATTGTCCTCATAGACTTAAAGGAGAAGAATTCAGGTGAAAAAATATTGTGTAAAACAAAAAATCAGCAATCTAAAAGTCGTGCACAGTCCTGCACTTTTGCATGCCTGTGCACTTTCTCGATACTCGGCGGATTATGATTATGCACGATTGTGCACAAGACCGTGCATAACCCAAAAATCTAGGTTTTCATATAAATTTAATGTTTCAAAGGCAAATCAGAACAGTAGACTTTGGGAGACTATTTCCAGACGTGGGGAACATCCAGAAGGGATGATTTTGGTTAAGAGAAGCGAGAAAAATGAAGAAATCATCAAAAGATCCATCAAAATACAAGATCATACCTTTACATCGTAAGAATACTCGACAGAAGACAATCAGGGAGATTTAGAATTATGAACCCGTTGTTTTCTATTTTTTCTTTCGATGTATGTTTGATTTCATGTTTGATCATATGTAACTAAATGTCCAATTAGTATTAAGGTTAAATGAAGCTTATATTAATACTTTGATATGATTTGATTCCTTTATTAATGTAATTGGTTCGATGGATTACTGTGATTTGATTACGTGTTTTATTGATAATCTGCACACGTAGAGATCGAGAAATCTTAAGTTAAATAGATATACTGTAATTAGAAGGAGTTGATTGCAACCCTAGAGATAGGATGGCATAAACCTTCTAGATTAAGGTCAAACTTAATAGAGGGACTCATAAATTGATAACGTAACCCTATAAGATTTAACCTGAGTAATTCGATTAGAGATCTTAAGATTAGTTGTTAGTAGACTCAAGGTTAGCTATTATCATACCATAAGAGTCCCCATAATTGAATAAATCAACAAAACAATTGTATGATAAAAGATCAATTTGTTAAGGGTTTAAAGGGATTCGAACCTAGATACTAATTTCTGATAACGATAGTTTTCTAAGTGAATTCCACTATCTTTGCATTCATTATTATTTCCTATTGATTTAATTGTTTAGTTTCTATTTCCTTTTATTAAAAATATAAAATCAATATGTGGGCTAGATAATAGGGGAAGGGTAATTACTAGGATTCATAGTCTTCATTAGATCAACTCTTGTTTGCCAGTACTAGCTACAGCTATGCCGTACACTTATATTTTATTACAATATTGACTAGCACAAATAGGTCAATTATATACCAAATAATTGGTGGTTGAATAGTGGTTACTAAATTCATATTTCTAATATAATGTGCGTACTAAGGAATAAAGGAATATTAAGTGAAAGGGATGTGAACACATGGATGGGAAATGAAACTAAAGTAGAAGTAAAATATATTTGAGATATAGAGCCGTATTTTAGTTTAGGTGGTAGTATAATGTTGAATAAAGTGACAAATATGTCATTTATGAGATGTAGCTTAGTTTATATTTGTAAACTAGATCAAGTTCAATATTCATTAGTTTTAAGTAGCAAAAAACTTTCATTGTCCCTTAATTCTATTGTCATTGGTGAATTTTTATTGAATAAGTTTTTATTACTTGGATTTAAAAGATCATAGTAATTTATTTATGAATATAAAAAATTAAAAAGGGTTTAACCAAGGAGAAGTCATTCATATTATGACATAAGATACGTGGTCATATTTCAAAAGAAAGGTTTAAAGAATGATCAAGGACACCCTAAATTAGTTCATGATGATGTTGATGATGCCTATGTAGATTGTATTAGAGGAGAACTCACTGAAAGTAAGAAAGGTGCCACTAGAAATAGTAAGGTTTAAGAGATAATTCATATAGATATAAATGGACCATTGAACCTCACAATTGATAGAAAGAAGTTATTTGTGACTTTTATTAATGACTACTAGATATGGTTAACTGAATAATAATTCTAAGGTTTTAGAAAAGTTCATAGAGAAGTAACTTAATAAACCCACTAGGATTGTTAGGTTAGACTATGGTTGAGAATAATAAAGTACATATGGTGATTTAGTTAAGAGAGATGAAATTTTATTAAGTTTATAGAGAATTATGACATATTTGTATAATATACCATATCAGGTATATTTTATTAGAATGGAGTAGTAAAGAGGCACAATTACTTATTAAAGGACATATTGAGGAGAATAATGGCGAGATTAAAGCTTGTGAAGTGCTTTTGGACGAGGTACTGAAAATAACAGTCTACATCTTGAATTGTGTTCCTAGCAATTTAGTTTTCAAACTCTTTTTTAATTATAAACATGTAGAAAGCCTAGTTTAAAATCATTTAAGAGGTTGAGATTATCTAGTTTAAACTTCTGTAACCCAATGAAGAAGAAATTGGTTCCTAAGACATGCAAAGTTTTTAAAGAATAATGTAAGACATGTATCACTGAGATCTAAATTAGTTAAGAAGCATAAGCCAATATTTATACATGTTCATATTGTTCAAAAGAGTTCTTAAGGTACTTTTAGGATACATAAGGATGACTTGGATGCAACTTTAGCTCCTAATGTTAGAGATGGAACAAATAATATTAAGTAAACTATATTAGATGCTCAACCTAATCCTATAGCAATAAAGAGACAACTACAGAGAGGTAGCTTATATTTGATCCAATAGTACCATTAAGACATTCCTAAAAGGCAGAAGTCTTAAACTCTTTGATGATTTTAATATTTATATAGGTGAGACCAACTATGTTTCAAGAGATATTTTTTATTCTTTTACATATGTTGAAGTTAAAACGAGTGATCATTATAATATATAATGATGACTATATAGGAGTAGATGCAATTTATGGTAAACAATGACTTTTCGAAGTTAGCTAACATTTTAGATATATTTAAACCCATTAGTTGTAAGTGGGTATTCTATAATAAGATAGATGTTAAAGGTAAGGTTTGAGTGGTTCAAAGCTAGACTTGTAGCTAAAAGGTGTACTCAAAAAAGGGAGTAGACTACATTAGGACCTTCTCATTAGTGTAAAACAATGACTCATTTAGGATCATTATCACTATAACAACTCATTTTGACCTTGAGCTTCACCAAATGGATGTTAAAACAAATATTTTGGATGATAATCTAGAAAAAACGTATAAATGTTACAACCCAAGCGTTTTGAGGTAAAGGGAAGTGGGAATTATATTTGTAAATTGTATAAGTCTATCTATTAATTTAGGCATCATGACATAGTGGTATATAAAAATTATATGTTATAGTTACTACCTAGATTCTGAGGAGAACACACTTAACAATTATACAGACTCCAAATTTAATGGGAACAAATTTGTTTTTTCCAAATTTAATGGGAGCAAATTTGTTTTTTCTTCTGTATATGGATGATATTATGCTATCTAACAATGATTAAAGCATCTTACATAATGTGAAAAAGATGTTTTCAAAGAACTTTGACGTGAAAAATCTTAAGAAGGCACAATTTATTCTTTGAGTAGAGATCCATAAAGACATATCCAATAAGGTCTTAAGTATGACTTAGAAAACTTAGATTGACAAAGAGTTAAAAAGAGTCATCACATAAGACACATATATCACCTATAACCAATGGTGATAAGAGAAAAGTGTGAATGAGATTTGTTTTTTATAATTATGCAATTAGGAGTTTGATGTATTCAAAGGAATGCACTAAACCTGACGTTGCAATTGTAGTTATATACGCGAGACACTCAATTACAATGATCATGAATATAACGAAAAGAGTACAAAATGTATTCACTTGCTATACACATCCATCACATAGTCAATTACTTAAAATCTTTAGAGGTTAAAAACATCTCCAAATGACTAAGGGCCGACATTTTATTGGAGTTCCTAAGAGGAATTTGAGTTTATTTCCTTCCTCATCCGTCTGCTTTTAGATAGAATACCTGTACAAGTGTTCTAAGGGAAGATAAGTAATCTTCTAACATACATCACAAATATATATTGGCAAGAATGAAGCTGACAGATCTGTTATATGTCCTCGCTAAAGAGGAACACTCGTTTTGTTTGGAAAGCTTTTAAAAACTGAAGTTTTCGAGTGTGAAATCGAGGCAACAAGAACTTGAAAGAAGTCTCTCCCAAGGTTCGACTATATGCTACTGATCAACTTAATTTCTCCTTAGATGGTACAGGTGACAAGTGAATTGACATGGTTATTGGCAAACTGTGTTTAGCAGAAGCTTGTCTCTGTTAGCTTATTCAGCAGAATGCCGTATGAAGTAACAGCCAATACACTTTTAACTCCTATAACCAAAGACCAAAGGGAAAGGGATAGGAGTCAACAAAGGGTACGCTAAGTTACACGTCCTTTTGTGTAAGCGATATAATATTGAGTTTCGAAAAGAAAATACAAATTACTCGATGATATGCTCCATTTTTAAAATGTAAGTCTATTTATAACTTACACACAAAGAGAAAGAGACAGAAATTACCCAAATCTGAGAGAAAGTGTCTTATCTATCATCCTTTAGGCCCTGTTTGATTAGAGGGTTAGTAGTGGAATGGGATGAAATGTAACACACTTCCATCATTTGGTTAAAGGTTTCATAAGGGATATGGAACGGAATGAGATGGAAGTGGAGGTTTTCATGTTATATTCCATTCCATCCTAAGAAGTGAAAATAAGAAACCTCCGATTTGGGGGGTTTAAGATGAAATGTAAACTAATAAATACATACTACCTAATATACCCTCAATAATTTTTCTTAATACCAACTATTTATTCTAACCCTAACCCTCGTTTTCCCATATTCATTTATTACGATCCACAAAAATTGTATGTAATTAATAATATTTTTATATTATTAATAATAAATTGTATATAATTAATAATATTTTAATATTATTTCTCCTTACCCTAATAATAATATTTTTATATTATTAATAACAAAATGTATATATTTAATAATAAAATAAAAATAATAAAAAATTTTATTAATGAAAAATATAAAAATATAAAA
>JAOQMS010086561.1:0-20388 GCA_027563885.1 Erythroxylum longipes | reverse complement strand
GCCTGTCTACATGCAATACATTTGGCACATACACGTTCAACATCCCTACGCATTCCTGGCTAATAAAAATGTTCATGAAAAATATCCAAAGTCTTAGCAACTCCAAAATTACCCATTAATCCACCACTATGGGCCTTATGCACAAATAAAGCACGCATAGAAAAATCAGGCACACACAATTGACTACCTGGAAACAAATAGCCATCATGCCTATAGAATTTCTAAAATGCAGCATGCTCACAAGCAGAATAAACAGTAGCAAAGTCAATATCTGAAGCATACAATTCCTTAAGCTTCTCAAAACCCAAAAGTTTAGAACTAAGAGCAAAAAGTAAAGTGTAGCTCCTAGACAACGCATCAGCTACCATATTCTCCTTTCCTTGCTGTAACGAAGCACACATGGAAAGGTCTCCAGAAACTCCACCCAAGTGGCATGTCTCTTTCCTTCTCATGCAACTCCTTGCATGTCTTAGCTTTCCTCTTGCCATCTGTACTAGACATCTCATGCAGAGGTAAACGCACCAAATCCAAAACAGTCAAAGGATTAAAACCATGGACAAGCTCAAAAGTTGAAAAACATGTGGTCTATGCACACTCCTATTATATGCAAATTCAATAAATGGCAAACATTCTTCCCAAAATGATCAATTAATCCACCACTATGGGCCTCATGCATAAATAAATCACGCATAGAACAATTAGGCACACACAATTGACTACCTAGAAACAAATAGCCATCATGCCTTAGAATTTTTGAATTGCAGCATGCTCACAAGCAGAATAAACAGTAGCAAAGTCAACATCTGAAGCATACAAGTCCTTAAGCTGCTTAAAATCAAAAAGTTTAGAACTAAGAGCAGAAAGTAAATTGTACCTCCTTGTGGTAGTCCTCTACTGACTTAGACCATTATGTGAGTCTTTGGAGCTTTTGATGCATCTCCCTATATGGTAAGAAGGCACAAATCTCTTCCTCATGCATGCCTTCAATGTTGCCCAAGTATTGATGGGTCTCTCTCCATTCCTCCTCCTAGAGATCACAAGCTGATCCCACCATATTAGTGCATAATCTGTGAATTTAACAGCAGCAAGTTTTACCTTCTTCTCCTATGAGAAGTTATGGCACTCGAAGGCCAAATCAACCTTTCTTTCCCACTCCAAGTATACTTCAGCATCATTCCTTCCCTTGAATGCTGGGATCTGCATCTTGATGGATTTGAGGTCTCCATCTTGCCTATTGAGGGATTCACCTCTCCAAGCTCTCCTGGGCATGCGCTCTTCATAGTCCTCGTCTTCCTCATCAAACTCCTCCTCCTCAGGCTCATACTGTGGTAGTTGTCTACGAGGTGGTGGTTGCCACTAACGTACATCTGCACGCCTAACTTGAGGTTTCTCGTGTCTCCCTTGTCGGAGCTCATCCAATTGTCTCCTAACCTCATTTAAGGCCAGATTGAACCTCTCAAATTGTTGCTACATGGCTCTCAAAGTGAAAGTGATAGCTGCATCTCCCCCTTGGTTGTCATCATTACTACCTCCCTGTGACATTGTAAATAAAATGATATATTTGCAAAACAAGGTTAGTGATAAATAAACTCACACACTCCCTCACGTGTTTCACTCAAGAATTGGTCACTCCCCTCGTGTTTAAGTCACGATAATGATTCCCTCAAATAAGCTCACACACTCTTGCCTTTACCACTCAATAGTCTCTGAAATCTAAGTTACAATTAGAACCACAGCTTCAACAAATCAATATTTCTAATTGTGGCTCAAATAACAAGTAGCAAGCAACCCAAACCAATAACCAATAATAAGCTAGCAAATCTGAAAACTTTCGAATTTTTTATTTATTTTTTTCGAAGATTTTTTTCAGACTTTTTTTTACTTTTTTTTGACTTTTTTGGGGTTCCTTTCTTTTTTCAACTCTTTTTTTCAGACTTTTTTTAGACGTTTTCATTTTTTCCGTTTTTTAGACTTTTTTCGTTTTTTTCAAACTTTTTTTAGCTATAAGCTGAAAGCTTTCAACAAATAATTGAAAACCCTAACTAAAATAAAAACAAGAAGAAAGATTGAAATCCTAGGTCAAAAGTTAATTCACACCTGAATTGATGATACGACGATAATTGGACGGTGATGGTGGCGGTTTCTTGAATTTTGATGGAGTTGAATAAGAATTCTCCTCCAAACCAACTCTGATACCAAATAACGTGCACTGCGGAAGGATTGATGACGATTTGATGGAGTTTTTGATGGGTGTTTTGTTTTGGTGTGTTTTCGACCTTGAGGAATTAAGAAGGATGAAAATTTCGAATTCAATAAACAAGAAAAATAAGGATACGCAAGGTTTGATTTCTACGACACCTCTTGGAAACTTGTTCTAAACAATCCCGATAATCAAAATAAAACCCAGAGAAACGAACAATCAACACGCTACAATTGGGGAAGCAATTGATAAGTGAAAGATGATTCGAAAGATAACAAGAACAAGAGAATAATGTTTCTCCCTATTGAAGCCGACGACTTTTCAATAATTATAATCTAAAAAGTTCTCAAAATTTTGACCTAAAAACACATATTTATACCTAGGTTAAATAATAAAAGGTTGGGATAAAATATATGGAAGCCCAAAGAAGCAAAGTCCAAAAACTAAATAAATAGGTATGATGTGTTGCGCCACCACTGGATCCATATGCTTATGGGCTTAAGTGATGAAGCATTAAAATAGCCCAAATCTTCTTGTCTTTAAGCTCCAAGTGTATCCGATCCAAGGATTTGAGTTAAATGGATTAGTTTGTGCTCAATTCCATTAAACTCTCCTCCAATAGGCTTAGAGCTCGCCATCCTCTCAAGATAAAAGCCCACATACGTATAAAGAGCCCTTTAAGTCTCTTGTCCTAGCATTGGTCATGGGCCCTTCTGGCATGGCCAGCTCTCTGCCTGGTCCTGCTCGATGGTCCATGGTCCCGCTCACATTACATAAGCTCACCTTAAGCTAGCTTTAGACACTTGAGCTAAGGGAAAGTCATGTCAAGCCACTTATAGCTTACACAATCTTCATTGAGCTCCCTTGAGCTGAGGGTTAGCTGCTTACATGAAACCCAATCACTTTCAAATATAACTTGGTGCATCAAATGGAATTTGTAGCACTTAAGCTGTAAAATTCCAACAAGCTCCCACTCGCACAAAGATATATTTTAAAAAATATATTCTCCCACTCAAACAGAACATACTTAACTGAACATACAAAACTAAAACAAATAATAGTTGAAGAACATAATTTTGAGTTATGGGTGTGACCTTAGGCATGTAAACAAAATCTCTTTACATTGTTGTTGTTAGACCCACAATGAAAGATTGTCACTCTCCTCACGTTTGAACAAATCAAACTTACTTGAACAAATCAAGTTATGCCTCTCAAACCCCAAGACATTTTGATACACATGTTTAATCATATTCAGTTTCCTTTGTGAGTTTTAACTTATAAAACTCATGAATGTATTAAACCTCAAATGTACTTGGTTTCTTTCTCATATCACACCCAATCTTTCATATTACACAAAACAATATGTGCCCCCAAGGTTGAATAATGTGATTGTGTATCATTTATAGTGTGCAGCATATGCTATCATAAATATGCAACTCATGAAATTATACTTATGCAAGTAACTTATGCATTCATGTCTTTCGTTTAGCTTCAAACTACTAGAAAATTTAAGAAAACGTGATCATCTAGAAGGAGGATACTCCAGTCCCATTTCTCCCGAGACCTTCGACAACCAATTAAGAAGACCATAATAATCCTTAATTTCCTAATAGCAAGCCATAGTCACTAAGGGGTTTGAACGAAGAATCTCACACATAAGCAAGACAAGAAGCAACTTGCTTATTTTCTTCGATTGGTCAGTTTCATGGTTAACTGTGGACATTTGGAACACATCCCATTGATATTCTCTAAACACATCCTTAAATGTTTTACTACTCCACTCCCACATGGAGGTGTGTCAATTCTCCCTTTCAAAACATTTAGATGTGTAACTCCTATTATTCTCAATAATAGGAGAACATGTCCAACAACCATGAAATACTCCTTACTCTCACTCTTGAGAATGAAATCATAGGATAGTATGTATGAATGGAAATACAAACTTGATGACCTTTATGACCTTATCTTGATGCATTCATAATCAAGACGACCATAAGACAACATAAGACTAAAGTTGTCATGTGTTGGTTCATTACTCCCACTTAAATGTATGACACACAAGTCACATATCCCTTTTAAGAGATAACATACATTTAACACTTTAGCAGTCTCATCCTTGATCTTACACAAAGACACAAGGGCGGATGGATCGTGTGAGAAAACCAACCTCAGCCTATGATTGACACGTTCATTTTTCATTGTGGTTTCAAAGTGAAATGCACCAATAATTGATAAACAACTTTTCATTTATCAAATGTCTTACATGTGTGACACAAGAAGGAGAAAATTACACCAACATTTCATAATCTACGAAGACCCATTGCCTTTACATGTTTAGCAAAATGAAATGGTGGAAATGGATTAGTCATAGGGTCAGCCACCATTAGGTCCGTGGATATGTACTCTAACTTAATTTCTCCCTCTTCTATTGCATCTCTAACAAAATGATATTTCATGCTAATGTGCTTAGTCTTTCCATAATACTTAGGGTCCTTAGTGTAAGCCAAAGTTGCCATACTATCACAATAGATAGTTATGGGCCTTTCCAAAGGCACAATTGACCCTAAGTGCTGAATAAAATTTTCAAGCCACAAGGCCTCTTGCAGAGCTGAGGCATTGGCAACAAATTCAGCCTCCGTTATTGACAATGTTATGCAAGCTTATTTCTTGCTACTCTAAGAAATAACCCCATTATTTAGCATGAAGATATAGCTAGATGTAGAATTGCACGAATCACAATCACCACCCCAATCAGCATCAGTGTAGCCATGCAAACCAAGATTCTCTCCTTGGTAGCATATCCAATAGTCTTTTGTACCCTTGAGATGCCTAAGGACCCTTTTTGCACATTTCCAATGCTCGATTCCAGGGTTAGAAGAATATCTTGCCAGTAGACCTACAGCTTGGCTAATGTCAGGTCGTGTATACAACATGACATACATTAGACTTCCAATGGCATTTAGGTATGGGAACTTTTCATTTCCTCCTTTTCTTGAGTACTACAAGGGCACAAATCTTGTCCAAGCTTGCAACCATATGCAAGTTGTGTACTCACTGGTTTTGAGTTTGTCAAGTTGAACTGTGCAAGAAGCTTATCAATATAAGGTTCTTGACATCTTAGCTTTCCTATCTCTTAGGATCTTAACACCAAGGATAAAGGCAACTTCTCCCATATCCTTCATGTCGAAGGTGGAAGACAACCATCCTTTCATGGTTTTCAACAAACTCAACCCATTACTTGCCATCAATATGTCATCCATATATAGAGTCATAATGGCAAATTTGGACCCAGAAGTGTACACATAACCACAATGGTCTTTATCCATCATCACAAAACCAAAGTTTTGATGGGCATCAAGCCATGGAGGACATACCAAGGAGGAAGCAATCTGATCCAGCTAATGTTGATGATCCTTTACGCATTGGAGGAGGGCCAATGACACAAGCAAAGGGTAGAAGAATGAATGAGCCTCTAAATGGACTAATTGAAGATGTTCAGGCCAAGCAAGAAGCCATTGGGGCTGACTTAGATGTGGGGCATCCAACCAATCTACTTTGCATGTTAGCAGATGGGATAAAACTAAAAGATGCCCAATTTTGGACGCAGTAAAGCTTTCATTTGAGTTTTTAGTCTTCATGAGATTTAAGTGGACATTTTGAGCTTTCTCAAATGCCTAAGAACGTTCAAATCAAAGTTTATTTAACCTCTCAACGGATAGGCTTTCTGTGGAGTCCAGAATCTGCCTATAGACTGCTCTCCCTTGCTTAGAACGAGTTTTGGGCTTTGTTTTGAGTTATTTCTTTCCTTATCCATATAAGACGACTAATTAGGGTTTCTTTATGTGTTAAGAACTTCTAGAAGGATAATTGGTGGTTTTCGAGCTGCCTATATATTCATCCTTTGTAGCCAAAACAAATCAGATTATGATTTTTGACTAAAACAATGAGTTTCTTCACTTTGTTGGTTCTTCTTTGAACTCCAACTTATCAAGGCTAAACCCTTGTGGCATTCATCGACTTATCATCCAATTCTCGAGATTTTTGGGTTTGGAATCAAAATCTTTATACCTCTGGTTTGTTTTTCCATATAAGCATTGGGTCAAGGTCCTATCCTTTTTGTTTCAAACTGATTTAACTTTCTTAGGGTTCCAATTTTCTTCTTTTGATTGT
Source organism: Erythroxylum longipes (assembly GCA_027563885.1). NCBI lineage: Eukaryota > Viridiplantae > Streptophyta > Magnoliopsida > Malpighiales > Erythroxylaceae > Erythroxylum > Erythroxylum longipes. The sequence continues at coordinate 14,018 of JAOQMS010086561.1, read as the reverse complement.
GGGTTCCTTACATCTATTAATGGGGTTCACATTAGTTGGTATCAGAGCTTGGTAATGCTGAATTAGTTTGTTTTTCTGTTCTTGTTGCTTTTGTTTCTTCCATTCTGAAACCTTTAAATCTGATTGTTTCTTTCAATTTATTTTTTCTTCTTTCTTTCATTGTTAGATCTAGTTGCTTGCAATCTGGGTGTTCTTTTATTTATCTTGCTTAGTTTATTCTCAAATCTGATTATTTCCTCTTCTTTCATTCTCAATAGTTTGCCAAACTTGAAAATCTAGTGGTTTTGGTTCTATTCTAAATGATTGCTCTTCTTGCATTATATTTATGTTCCTTTTAGTTTTGATCACCTCATTTCAAAAAAAAGAATAGAAAACAAAAACAAAAAATTTAAATTAATAAAAACAAAGAAGAAAAGAAAATTCCAAAAAGAACAAAAGAAAAAAAAGGATCAAGTAGAGGCTTTGATATTATTGCAAACAAGGGTAGATCTGATTTGAGCAAAAGATCTAGTTTTGTTCACATCTCTTGGCATCTAGAAATCATATTCCTTAAGTTGTTTTGCATTCCTTTCTTCCTCCTTGTTTCAGTGGTGTTCTTTCTTCATGTTCTACAAAATTCATCTTCGGGTTAAGTCGTTTGGGTACTGCAAGGTATAAGTCGTTTGGGTACTGCAAGGTAATTTATCTTTGATTCAATTTCCTTAGTTCCTTTAAGAACCGATTTAAGTGAAATTTCCTGAGTTCCTTTAAGAATCGATTTCAGTGAAGTGAGTGGAAAAAGGCAAGATTGATTTACATCAATTGTTAAAAGCCATAAAAGAGATAAAAACAATTGTGAGTTTTATTTTTTTGTATCTTTTGGAAAGTAATCTTGGCAGATTATAGACCTGAGAATTTTGAGCAGAGGGCTATGCGCCAACACTTTGAGGGCATGGAAACTATTATGAGGGACTTGGTGGACAGATTGAAAAGGGTGGAAACTTTTCACAGGAATCAAGCTCAAGAGGCTCCTAATGCGCGAAGGCAAAGAGGGCAGCAAAGAGTGCAAATTCCAGTGGAAGAGGAAGAGGTGGTTGATGTTGATAATGGTGAGATTGATAACCGAGATAGAGGTGCTGTATACGGAAGGCGATTGAATGATGATGATCGAAACTTGGGCAATAGAAAGATGAAGATTCCTCCATTTTCATGCAAGAATGATCCAGATGCTTACTTAGAGTGGGAAAAGAAAGTGGAGCTATTTTTTATTGCCATAACTATTCCGAGGAGAAAAAGGTAAAGCTTGCTGTTATTAAATTCACTGATTATGCAATTATTTGATGGGATCAACTTGTGTTGAGCAGAAGGAGGAATAGGGAGAGGCCAATTGATAATTGGGATGACATGAAAGTGTTATGCGAAGTAGATTTGTCCCAAATCACTAGTATAGGGACTTACATCAGCAGTTGCAAGGTCTGACTAAAGGGAACAAAAGTGTGGAGGAATACCACAAGGAGATGGAAGTAGCCATGATTAAAGCTAATGTGGAGGAAGATCGTGAGGCTACTATAACGCGGTTTTTACATGGTTGAATAGGAACATTGCCCATGTGGTTGAGTTGCAACATTATGTGGAGTTGGAGGACATGCTGCATATGGCCATGAAAGTGGAAAGGCAACTCAAGGAGAAGAGTTCAACCAAGTATAGGCAGAATTTGAGTTCTTCATCAAAAACAGATTGGAGTAAAAAGGGTGAGAAGAATGATTAAATAAACAAATTTGAAACTTCCAAGAGCAAGGAAGGGAGTTCTACCACCCAAAAAGGTAACACTGATACTCAATCTATTAGAAACAAGGATATTAAATGTTTCAAGTGTTTGGGCAGGGGTCATATTGCATCTCAATGGAGGCTTTGAGACTGATGATGATTCTGATGATAAGGAGAACCACCACTTGGAGGAAAGTGATGAGGAGCAATATACGACAGTGGGTGAAGCTCTTATTGCACGAAGAGCTTTAGGTGCACAAGTGAAGGAGGAAAATGATGCTCAAAGAGACAACATCTTCCATTCTTGTTGTCTTATCAAGAACAAAGTCTGTAGCATGATTATTGATAGGCGAAGTTGTACCAATGTAGTAAGCACACTTTTGGTGGAGAAATTGAAGCTGCCAACCATGAAGCATCCTACACCTTACAAGCTTAAGTGGTTGAATGATTGTGGTGAAGTTAAGGAGTATGATGATGTTTTTCCCGAGGAAGTTCACAATGGATTGCCACAACTTAGGGGGATAGAACATCAAATTGACTTCATTCTTAGAGCACCGATTCCCAGCATATAGAAGTAATCCCGCAAAGACAAAGGAACTTCAAAGGCAAGTTGAGGAATTGTTGGCTAAAGGATACATTAGAGAAAGCTTGAGTCCTTGTGCAGTTCCTGTTTTACTTGTAACTAAGAAGGATGGAACATGGAGAATGTGCATTGATTTTAGGGATGTCAACAAGATCATGGTAAAGTATCGCCATCCCATTCCTAGGTTAGATGATATGCTTGATGAATTGCATGGTTCTTGCATTTTGTCTAAAATAGACTTGAAATTTGGATATCATCAAATTTGTATGAGGGAAGGAGATGAGTGGAAAACTGCCTTTAAAATAAAGTATGGTTTGTATAAGTGGCTTGTTATGCCATTTGGCTTACCCCTAGCACATTCATGAGATTAATGTACCATGTTTTGTGTGCTTTTATTGGTAAGTTCGTTATTGTTTACTTTGATGATATTCTGATTTACAGTAAAAGCTTAGATGAACATCTTGATCAACTTTGACAGGTCCTAAGTGTTTTTCATATTCCTGGCTATGTTGTTAGTTCTAAGGAAGTAGAGGTTGATGAAGAAAAGGTTAAGGCTATTCGTGAATGACCTACACCTAAAGCCATAAATGAGGTGCGAAGCTTCCATGGCCTAGCTAGTTTCTATAGGAGGTTTGTTAAAGACTTTAGAACCATAGCTGCACCATTAACTGAAATAGTTAAAAAGAGTGTTGGATTCAAGTGGGATAGTGAACAAAAATTGGCTTTTAATTTGATCAAAGAAAAACTAAGTTCAGTACCATTACTTGCTTTACCTAACTTGGCTAAAACTTTTGAAGTTGAGTGTGATGCTTCAGCTATAGGTATTGGAGCTATTCTGATGCAATAAAATCACCCACTTGCCTATTTTAGTGAAAAGCTCAATGGCGTAGCCTTGAACTACCCAACTTATGACTAGGAGATGTATGCTTTGGTGAGGGCTTTGGAAACATGGCAACATTATTTATGGCCTAAGGAGTTTGTTTTTCATACTAATTATAAATCCTTAAAGCATTTGAAAGGCCAAGGTAAGTTGAACAAACGACATGCCAGATGGGTGGAGTTCATAGAATCCTTTCCTTATGTGATCAATTATAAACAAGTTAAGGAAAATGTAGTGGCAAATGCATTGTCACGAAGGCACACTCTAATCTCCACTTTGAACACTAAATTGTTATGTTTCGAATATATAAAGGATTTATACTCTTCTGATTCTGATTTTGGAAATGTGTTTGAGGCTTGTGAACATGCTGCCTTTGGAAAGTTTTATAGGCATGAGGGCTACTTATTTCGTGAAAACAGGTTGTGTGTGCCCCATTGCTGTTTAAGGGAGTTGCTTGTTAGAGAGGCACATGGAGAAGGCTTAATGGGACACTTCGGTTTAACTTTGGAAGTACTGTTTGATCATTTCTTTTGGTCACACATGAAACGTGATGTTGAAAGAGTTTGTGAGAGATGTGTCACTTGCAAATAGGCCAAATCTAAATCTTTACCTCATGGGCTCTACAAACCATTGCCAATTCCAAATGATCTTTTGGTTGATATTTCTATGGATTTTTTTTAGGTTTACCAAGGTCTAAAAGGGGTAATGATTCTATTTTTGTTGTTGCGGACAGATTCTCAAAGATAGCTCATTTCATTGCATGCCACAAGATGGATGATGCCAATAACATTGCTAATTGTTCTTCCATAAGGTGGTACAACTACATGGAGTGCCAAGAAGCATTGTTTCTGATCAAGATGCAAAGTTCTTGAGCTACTTTTGGAAAACATTGTGGGGAAAACTTGGTACAAAGCTTTTGTTTTAAACAATTTGCCATCTACAAACTGATGGGCAAACTGAGGTAGTCAATCGAACTTTGTCTACCTTATTGCGTGCTATAATTCAAAATAATTTAAAGAAGTGGGAAGAATGTTTGCCACATTTTGAGTTTGTTTACAACCATTTTGTTCATTCTACTACTAAATACTCTCCTTTTGAAATTGTATATGGCTTTAATCCATTAACTCCAATGGATTTCTCACCTTTACTTATTGATGAGCATGCTAGTTTAGATGGAAAGAAAAAGACCAAATTGGTGAAACAATTGCATGAGAAAGTTAGGCACCAAATCGAGAAGAAAACGGAGCAGTATGCAAACCAAGCCAACAAAGGGCGAAAGAAGATGGTCTTTGAACTAGGAGATTAGGTCTAGTTGCACATTAGGAAGGAGCGATTTCCTTTAGAAGACTCTAGGTTACATCCAAGAGGAGATGGGCCATTTCAAGTTATTGCATGCATCAATGACAGTGCTTACAAGTTGGATTTATTGAGTGAGTATAATATTAGTGCTACTTTCAATGTTGCTGATCTTTCTCCTTTTGATGTAGGTGGTGAAGATTCGAGGACGAATCGTTTTGAGGAGAGGTAGAATGATGGGCATCAAGCCATGGAGGACATATCAAGGAGGAAGCGATTTGATCCAGCTCATGTTGTTGTTCCTTTATGCATTAAAAGAGGGCCAATGACTTGAGCAAAGGCTAGAAGAATGAAGGCATCTCTAAATGGAATAATTGAAGATGTTCTGACCAAGCAAGAAACCATAGCTGCTAACTTAGATGCAGGGCATCCAACCAATCTACTTTGCATGCTGGCAGATGGGATAGATCCCAAAGATGGCCAATTTGGACACCTTAGAGCTTTCATTTGAGTTTGTTACGAAAACCCCAAGAAATTTGAGTTCTTGAAACCCCCTAATTCTATCGGTTCATTACCCCAACTTTCTATCCCGAGAACATGCTAGATCAAACCCCAATTTTTTAAATTGAGACCCAATCCTAAAGAAATAAAAAAACTAATTCACGTTGCAAGTACTTACTTGTTGTTGCAAATTAACTTCTGGAAGTAACCAAGAAGGCAATCACACCTCTGTTGAAGAAATCCAAATTCCAGAAATTTCATTAATCAGATGACGCAAAAGTTGTCTTACAACCCTCATCACGTTCTATTTATATTGTAGAAAATAAGATGGCCTAAACTTCTAAAGCAAATAATGGGCTTAATACAAACAATCCATAAAACAAGTTCAAAACGTAAACTAAATAAAAGCAAACAATAGGCCTAATACAAACATTCCATAAAACAAGTTCAAAACTTAAACTAAATAAAAGCAACTAAGTTACAAGCCCAAACAATACAATTAGCCCTTTTATAAGAGATGTCGAGCTTGTCTTCAAAATTGGCTAAGTGCTAGCCTTTTCACACCTCCCTTAGAAAAATTACAAGCTTTAGCATGCCTTGGTGTTCTTCCATGGATGTCTTGGCCTCATCATGAATTTGAGATGTGATTAAGCCTTAGACAAATCCTTGCATAGCTTGCTTGAGCTTTAAAGCTTGCTACCTTGTAATTGGTCCACTAGACATAGAAAACTTGTCTTGTTGAGTGGTGTTGTGGTGTTGAACCTCCTTACTAAGGCTGGTTGTATCATTCCCTCCCTCCTCAAAAGGATTCGTCCTTAAATTAGCCCTTACATTATCAAAGGGAGAGAGGTCAGCAACCTTACAAGTAGCAAACACTTGATACTCACCTGAAAAATCAATCCTATAAGCTTTATCATTAATCCTTTCAAGCACTTGAAATGGTCCATCACCTCTATTATCCAACTTTGATTTCCTTTGCTTAGGAAACCCCTCCTTCCTGAAATGCACCCAAACACAATCACCAGGTTCAAATCTCATTAACTTGCACCCTTGATTAGCCATGTGAGCATTTGCTTCATTACGCTTCTTTATTTGTTGCCTTGCCTTCTCATGAAGGCTCTTCATCAATTCAGCCCTATGTTGTCCATCTCAGCTAGATATCTCATTTAATGGCAAAGGATGTTAAACCAAAGGTGTTAAAGGGTTAAATCCATAACCAGTAGTAGAATGAATGCTCTTATTATATGCAAATTCAACCATAGGCAAACATTCTTCCCAAGTTTTAAGATTTTTACCCACAATAGCATGCAAAAGAGAACCTAAAGTTCTATTTACCACTTCAATTCGACAATTTGTTTGAGGATGAAATGTAGTAGAAAACAAAAGTTTAGTACGTAATTTCCCCAAATCACATGCCAAAAGTGACTTAAGAACTTTACATCACGGTCAGAAACAATGATCTTAGGAACACCAAGCAAATGCACAACATCCTTAAAGAACAAATCAATAATATTTGTGGCATCATCAGTTTTGTGACATGCAATGAAGTGTGCTATTTTATTAAATCTATCAACAACCACAAATATGCTATCCCTACCTTTTTTGGTCCTAGACAGTCTCAAAATAAAGTCTATAGATATGTCAATCTAAGGATGTTTAGGCTAACGGGTATACAAAACATATGGATGGGTCATTGATTTCGTTTGTCTACATGCAACACACCTAGAACGGACTTTCTCAACATCTTTTCTCATATTAGACCAATAAAATGTTCACAAAGTATGTCATGTCTTTTGCGCCCCAAAAGCCATCAAACACCCACAATGTGATTCACGCACAAGTATGTCACGCATTGAGCAATTAGACACATAAAGCTTATTCTCCCTAAACAAGTACCTATTATGCCTATAAAACTTTTGAAATGCAGCATGCTTACACACACCATAAACATTCCCAAAATCGGAATCTGAAGCTTACAAATCTCTAATAAACTCAAATCCAAGTATTTTAGACTTTAAGTATTGATTAGAGTATACCTTCTTAATAGTGCATCGGCTACTACATTTTCCTTACCTTCCTTGTACTTGATCACATATGGAAAAGTTTCAATGAACTCTAGCCATCTTGCATTTCTCTTGTTCAACTTACCTTGGCCTTTCAAATGCTTAAGTGATTCATAGTCATAATGCACTACAAATTCCTTTGGCCATAAGTAGTGTTGCCAAGTGTCCAATGTTCTCACCAAGGCATAGAGCTCTTTTTCATAAGTGGAATAGTTCAGTTGTGGTTCACGAAGCTTTTCACGCATCAAAACAGTGCCAATACCTATCCTGGAAGCATCACATTTAATTTCAAAAGCTTCATTAGAGTTAGGCAAACTTAGAATAGGTGCAAAACATAATTTACCTTTCAAAGTATTAAAAGCGAGTTCTTGTGCCTCATTCCACTTAAAGCCAACATCCTTTTTAATTATTTCAATCAATGGTGTAGCAATGGTGCTAAAGTCCTTAACAAAACACCTATAAAAGCTAGCCAAACCATGAAAGCTATGCATATCACTAATTAACTCAGGATTTGGCCAATCTTTTCTCCTCATCTACATGAACACCATAGGCAGAAATAACAAAGCTAAGAAACACAACTTTAACCATACAAAAAGAACACTTTTTAAGCTTAGCATATAACTTTTCACTTCTAAGTGCCTCAAGCACAGATTTAAGATGCAAAACATGCTCATCTAGGATTTTGCTATAAATTATAATATCATCAAAGTATACAACTACAAACTTGCCAATAAATTCACGCAAAACATGGTTTATCAATCTCATGAAAGTGCTAGGTGCATTTGTCAAACCAAATGGCATGACCAACCATTCATACAAACATATTTAATTTTAAAAGCCTTTTTCCATTCATCTCCTACTTTCATCCTAATATGATGATATCCACTCATGAGATTAATTTTTGTAAAGAAATGTGCACCATGTAACTCATCAAGCATATTAGTCTAGGAATGGGGTGGTGATACTCTGCCGTTATCTTATTTATTGCCCTGCAATCCACACACATACGTCATGTTCCATCTTTCTTTGGCACTAACAACACAGGAACAACACATAGGCTTAAGCTTTCCTTTCCGTGCCCCTTCTCTAAAAGTTCCTCCACTTGCTTCTAAAATGGGCATTTAGAATTTGAACTCTTGGCACGAAATCAATTTGGTGTTCAATGCCCCTCAAAGGTGAAAGTCCCTTGAGCATCTCATCTAGAAACACATATGAGTATTCCTACAAAATAGATTTAATAACACTAGGCACAGAAGAATCAAGTTTAGCCACATTATAAAGAGCTTCTCTATAGTTGAGCAAAATTAAAGGCTTATGTGTGTACAAAACTTGTATTAACTCTCTTGATTTTAAAAAAAAGGTACTCTTTTTTCTTTCACTCTTCTTTTCACTCAGGTCTCCTTTTTTGATTGCACTTCCCCTCTTTTCTTTCTTCACTAGTGCAATTTCTCTCAATTGGACCTTTATTATCAATTTCTTTCATAGCCACTTTTCCTTTTTTTCTTTTTAAACTCTCAGCCTCCCTTTGTTTTAGTTCTTTCATGGCTTCGCAAGCTTGATTTGATCCTCATGGACCTCCTTTCGTGATAGATTACCTATTCGCATAGCCATCAAAGATCACTCGCCTATCACATTGCCAAGGCATCCTCAACAATATATGACCTGCTTGCATTGGTACTACATCACACAAAAACCTCATCTAAATATCTACTAATGGAGAATGCTACTATAACTTAGTTTTGCACCTTCACTTCCCCACATTAATTGAGCCATTGCAGCTTATATGGGATAGGATGTTTGACAATAGGCAGCCCTAACTTCTCCACCAAAACTGTACTAGCTACATTGGTGCAACTTCTTCCATATATAATCATACTACACATCTTACCTTTTATCAAGCAATGGGTATGGAAGATGTTTTCTCTTTGCTCATTCACCTCAATCTTCTCTTGCACATTAAGAGCACACCTAACCACAAGGATTTCGGCTTGGAGATATTTTTCCACCTCCACATCACTACAATCCTCTAATGGAGGCATTTCTTCATCTTCAGTCTCTTGAGATTCAATTCCCCAATCATCCCTCAAAAACATATATTTTCTATTTGGGCATTGAGATACTATATGACTGCATCCCAAACATTTGAAACATTTGATATCTCTATGTTTAGAAGGTGTATTAATAGCATTAAAGTTAGAATTGGTACCTTTAAAGGTTGTCCCCTTGTCTTTGGACTTGTCCTTGTAGTTATTGGACTTGTCCTTTCCCTTCTCTTCCTTCTTAGGTCATTTGGAACTCCATGAACTTGAAGAACCAAAATTGTATGCCTTGTTAGAGCCCTTACTCTTTAATTGCCTTTCAATCTTCATGGCCATATTAACCATTTCCTCAATTTCCACGTAATGATGCAACTCCACCACATTGGCTATATCTTTGTTCAAACCAGCAAGAAACCTTGCCATGGCGGCCTCCTTATCCTCTTCAATATTAGCCCTAATAATAGCTATTTCCATCTCCTTTTGATAGTCCTCCACGCTCTTAGTACCTTGTGTCAAAGACTGGAGTCTTTGGTGCAACTCCCTATAGTAATAATAGATAGGCACAAAGCATTTCTTCATTATGGCCTTCATTTCTTCCCATGTCTCAACAGGCCTTTCATTAACTCTTCTTCTACTCAATAGCAACTAATCCCACCAAACAGCAACATAGTGTGAGAATTCAACTGCCGCCAACTTCACCTTTTTTCTCTTATGAGTAGTTATGGTAAGAAAATATCATCTTAACTTTCCTTTTCCACTCTGGGTAGACATCTGCATCATTTTCCCTTGAAAAGTATGTATCTTCATCTTGATGCTACAAGTATTCTTGCCACTCTTTCTACTTGTTCTTCCCTTCCTCTTTCATTTCTTGCTATATTACCACTTATAAATTTGCCCCTACCATATCGTCCACTTTTGCCTTGATTTCTGCCCCTATGGCACTCCTCCTTATCATCCTCATCAAAATCATCATACTCTTCATAATTGTATGTGTTTCAGATAGTAGTAGTAGCATCTCTTTATTTCCTGAATCTCCTCTACTAGAAGATTGTGATTCCTCCTCCAATCTCTCAAACATTTATTCCATATCATCAAACCTCGAGTCAAGCCTCTCAAATTGATGGTACATGACATACAAAGTGAAATTTTGAGTTGTTGGATTCCCTTGATCTTTCTTCATTGTACTAGTATCAATTTCATTAGATATGTTGTTAAAAACCTATAAGAAAATGTTAGAAAGCACCTCGCTATCACTCCCTCATAAGTCTCACTCTAGAAAAAGATTTTTACCACTCATGTTTCACACAAAATATTGGCTTTTCACTAATAGGCTCACACTCTCTTGCCTTTTACCTCTCAAGTGATGCCTTGAAGGTTACTCTTTAGAAACCAATTCAAACAATAACAAGCAAAAAGCAAACAAAAGAAATTAATTAGAAAAGAGCAACATAAATCCTAACAAGAAAATGAAATGAGCAAAAAAAAAACTAGAAACAAATAAATGAACGGGCAACAACAAATTTTCTATGCCAATACACAGATGAAGAATGTGTATGCAATGATTCTTATAAATAATTGAACAATATGAGTGGAAAATTGTCCAATTCAATGTGTTAGGGGAAAAGATAGGCACAAAGAAGAAATTAAACAAAGAAACAATGAAAGGCACACCAATTATAATTAAACTCACTAAAAACTCGAATCTTAGAGGAACAAGTTCAAATTTGCCCTAAATTGAAAGATAGGTAATTCAGTGTTTTTAATGATTCTTGCACACTAATTAGGCTAATTTGAGTTTACAACTGGAATTTATGCAAAAGAAATGATTGTCCAATTCTGGATTGACAAGAATTGCATATATGATTCAAAGAAAATAATCTTTGATTAATCTGAAATTTTCTCTACTCTTTTTTTTCACAATTTTTTTTCTGATTCCTTTTTCTTTGTTTTTCGCTTTTTTCTTTTGCTCTAATTTTTTTTATTTAGGTCTGAAGATCAAGAGAGCAAAAATTCACTAAAAGAAAACAAGACCACGAATTCAGAAACAAGAATTCAAAAAGATACAAAAGAACATGAAAGATCAGATTTGTCACAACCAAAAGAAACGAATTTTTGTGAGATTTTCAATGAAAAAAACAAGAAAGCATAAAAGGATACTTATGAGTTCAATAGAATTAAACCAAAGCTCTAATACCAAGATAATAAGGAAACCCCAAGAAATCTGAGTTCTTGAAACCCCCTTAATTCGATTGGTTCATTACCCCAACTTTCTATCCAAAGAACATGCTAGATCAAACCCCAATTTTTTGAATTGAGACCCAATCTCAAAGAAATCAAAACCTAATTCACGTTGTAAGTACTTGTTGCAAATTAACTTCTGGAAGTAACCAAGAAGGCAATTACTCCTCTCTTGAAGAAGTCCAAATTCTGGAAATTTCATTAATCAAATGATGCAAAAGTTGTCTTACAACCCTTATCTCGTTCTATTTATATTGTAGAAAATAAGATGACCTAAACTTCTAAAGCAAACAATGGGCTTAATACAAACAACCCATAAAACAAGTTCAAAACTTAAACTAAATAAAAGAAAACAATGGGCTTAATACAAATAGCCAATAAAATAAGTTCAAAACTTAAACTAAATAAAAGCAACTAAGTTACAAGCCCAAATAATGCAGTCAGCACTTTTATAAGAGATATTGAGCTTGTCTTTAAAATTGGCTAAGTAATAGCCTCTTCATGACTCCCTTAGCAAAATTACAAGCTTTGTCATGCCTTGGTGTTCTTCCATGGATTTCTTGGCCTCATCATGAATTTGAGATGTGATTAAGCCTTGAACAAATCCTTGTATAGCTTGCTTGAGCTTTGAAGTTTGCTGCCTTGTAATTGGTACACTAGACATAAAAAGCTTCTCTTGTTGAGTAGTGTTGTGGCGTCGAACCTCCTTGCCAAGGCTGGTCATATAATTCATGGTCTTCATGTGAGTTGAAGAGGACATCTTGAGCTTTCTAGAATGCCCAAGAACGTTCAAATTAGAGTTTATTTGACCTCTCAATGGACAAGCTTTCTGTGGAGTTTAGAATCTACCCATAGACTGCTCTCCCTTACTTAGAATGAGTTTTAGGCTTTAATCACGTGTTTTAGGCTTTGTTTTGAGTTATTTCTTTCCTTAGCCATATATGAAAACTAATTAGGGTTTCCTTATGTGTTAAGAAATTCTAGAAGGATAATTAAGGTTTTCTAGCCATTATATATTCATCCTTTGCAGCCAAAACTAATCAGATTATGATTTTTGAATAAAACAGTGAGTTCTTCACTTTGTTGGTTCTTCTCTGAACTGGAACTTATCAAGGCTAAACCCTTGTGGCATTCATCAATTTATCATCCAATTCTTCGGATTGTTGGGTGTGGCTTCAAAATCTTTATACCTTCAGTTCGTGCTTCCATATAAGCATCGGTTCAAGGTCCTATGCTTTTTGTTTCAAACTGATTTAACTTTCTTGGGGTTCCAGTTTTCTTCTTTTGATTGTGGGTTCCTTACATCTATTAACAGGGTTCACATCAAGTTTGTTATTGCATCATGAAACTTTAAGTACCACTGTCTTAAAGCTTGCTTAAGACCATATACAGACTTCTTAAGTCTACATACTTTGTGCTTTTGAACTTTTTCAACAAACGCCTAGAGTTGTTGCATGTAAATCTCCTTTCTTAAATCACCATTGAGAAAGGCGATCTTTGCTTCCATTTGAAGCAATTCCAAGTCCAAATAAGCCACAATAGTAAGTAATAATCTGATGGAATTGAAGTTCACAATAGGAGAGAAGGTATCCTTAAAATCTATACCCTCCGTCCATGTGAATCCCTTGGCCACCAATCGATCCTTGTACTTTTCAATAGCACCATCATAATTCAATTTTATTTTGAGAACCCACTTGTTTCCAATAGCCCTTCATCTAAGAAGTGATTTAGCTAAGTCCCAAACCTCATTGAGATGCATCAAATTCATCTCATCTTGCATTGCCATTAGCCACTTCTCTTTGTGAACACCTTCAAGAGCTTCTTACACATTACTTGGTTCATCAATCTCAGATGACACAAAGTTTACCTCACTTCCCTCCAAAATCCACCGTTCTTTTTGTGGTCCAAATTGCCTATTTGAATGTCTCAAATTAGGCATGAGAGGAGGCTCATCATGATCTTGCCCTATAGCCTGATCATGTGGTTGTTGAACTCCCTCAACTCCCTCTTAAACTTGTTCATCAAGAACTTTTTCTTGTTGTTCATTAACAGGTGGGGATGCAGGAGGCACTTAAACAACCTCTTGTTGAGGAACTTCGACCATGGAAGGTGTAGTCAATGGTGCTTCCAAAACACTAGACTAACCTTGCATAAAGGTCTCAACCAATGCATCTAAATTACAACATTCACCAACTTTAGGTAACTCATCCTCAATAAAGTTGGTATTTCTTGATTCAAAGACATTTCCAATCTTGTGAATTACGTCGAAGAGCATATACCCCTTAGATTGCTCAGAATAACCAAGGAAGGTACACTTCCTCCCTTTAGGGCCTAATTTCCTAAGAGGGTGATCTATAACATGTACATAAGCTGCACATCCCCAAGGACAAAGATAGTTTAAGTTAGGGATTTTCTTTGACCATAACTCATATGGCATAGAATTGACAGACTTAGAGGGTATTATATTCAAAATATGTGTTGCACTAAGCAATGCATCACCCCAATAGGCAATATCCAAATTGATCTTAGCCATCATGGATTGCACCATATCCATAAGAGTCCTATTCTTCCTTTCTAATGCAACTCACCAAGACTATGGAGACTTGAGGATGCCAATGGGTCCAATTACAAGGTCACGCTCCAACAAGCTCAAGGCACAATTTCAGATTTAT
>JAOQMS010086540.1:0-20392 GCA_027563885.1 Erythroxylum longipes | reverse complement strand
AGTGATCGCAAGTAGCTCACCCTTATCATAGGATATGTACCAGAATGACCTGCGGGCGTCCCGGTGCGTACCCTACGGTAAGGGGGTGCTACATTATGGTTTGCTTGAGGACAAGTAAAAGCTTAAATGTGGGGATGTTTGATAGATGCATAATTAATCATATTTATACCCCATATTTGATGTATTTTTGCTTGATATTTTATACTTTTGTATATTTGGTATTTAGTTCCTTCCAAGTGTGTTTATAGGTTATAATTGGCTTCACGGACTTATAGAAGAAACATTTGAATGAAAATACGGCATAAAACGAAGATTTGAAGCATAGAAGGGATACACAGTCATGCATTAGCCCGTGTACTTCTCTCAAGCCTTATATATTCGCAAATTCTGGAGATTATGGGTTATACACAGTTTGATACATTGTAGCACCCCACTTCTACTGAGCACGCATTCGTACATCCCGAGGACATTTGGACACACAGCCTGTGAAAGCGGTGCGTTAAAGCAGTTAAACAAAACTCATTGTAAATTTTTCTCAACCACCACACGGATTTTTTAGAAAACCAATAATCATTAATGGCCTGTTTTATTTATAACAATTTCAATCACAATTGTCACAAATGATATACACATTGCAAAATTCCAGTAATCATTTGAGCCCTTTATAAATTCGAAACACTTTTAGTCATAAAAGTCGTTATATATCAGAATTATTCACATACACATGGTACAGTAATTCCAGAATACATACTTTAATACAAAAACAACAAAAAAACGTATGCAGACGCCAACTGATCCCGACCTCTATCTCTTATTCGACTTAGCGGCTATATATCTAGTTTGTCTAACTGGGTATCTCCTCTGAGTCTGAAAAAAAAATTTACAATTTTGTTGAGCTTTACGAACTCAGTGAGCTACCCATCATCGATGGCTCACTTATAACACATAACATATACAGTTCATGTAATCACATAATTCACGTCACTTCATTAATTCATCATGTAGCATCAATTAACACTTTATTCATTTATTTCTCATTTCACATTTAAACAATTCAAACAGTTCATTTCAATCATTTAAACATACATATCAATTATATATGTAATGCTCATGAGACTCATTTTCAATTATTATTGTTGTAACCAATTGCCTATAATTGTCCTGTATCCATTGCTGATATCGGGCTCATTAATAACTGTCCCTTATCCATTGGGGATACATGGCTCATTTTACATAGTGAGCCAGAGACTCTTACCACATTCCGAGCTTTAAGCTCTTTTTCACTTTCTGAGCTTTAAGCTCTTCTTTAGTGGCTACTCTGGTCACAATAGCCTTTGTGTTATCATGCATTTATGTAATGAAATTCATCACATGTATTCCGTCAATCAATTGTGCTCAATCTTACACTTTCATATTCATGTTCACATTCCCATTCACATTTATCATCAAGCCCTGGGTTTGGCATTCAACATTTAAGTTGAGAATCACTTATTCAATCAAATTCACATACAATGAGCACTTCCAATGAGTTTTTCATGCATCAAATGCCTCGAACATTCAATGTATAGAATCAAGCATCCATATCACATAACAATTTAAAACAAACAATTAAACATGTGAGACCATCTAGGTTACTCATAATACGCTCCATATTAGCATTAGCTTCCATATTCCGAAAATCTCTAGGCACTGACATTCAATCCTATGTATCAACTTCATGCAATACACATTGTACACACATTACTAATTGCATAATCACGTAAACATTCAGTTATACACATATGTATATGTGTAATGTATAATGCATGCTCATATTGAGTATTCTGGGTATTTATCCTTAATCATATCACTTGATTTTTAACAACATCATTTGTGTGCGTCAAGCTTACTCTAGGTTCATAACTCAAAGAACTTGGTCATACAAATAACATAATTCAATCATATATCATTTCTTTTCTAGCATTCTAAGTTCACATAATATTCAAGTTCTCTTTCATTCTTACCCAACACACATCATTTAATCATTCATTAAGGTTATTTTAGCTCCCTAAGATCACAAAATATCCCATTTATCATTCATCTTTACTTAATACTCATCGTTCATCTTAATGGAATCTCATTATCCATTATAGGTTCGCCTTCATTCTCATAACATCCCAAAATTCCATATTTGAGCGCTTGATATACGAGAATCTATTCTTATATTTATTCCTCAATCGCCACTCTAAACATATCACTCATTTTTATCTCTTATTTCCACATCAAACTAAGCACATTTCAAGCTCCATTCAAGCCTAAATGCATCATAAGAAAGCATTGATAAGTCCATAATTTAAATATATTATTTTGGGACATAATACATAACGTTCACTGTAGAGATCGGATTAAAGTCATTCAAGTATGCTTTCAAGTAGGACTTCGAGTTCTAAAACTCCTGTGAAGATCTCGAAGAGAGATTTTGCCATTTAAAGGGTCAAAATCATGCATTTATATAGGTGTCCAGAGAATGTCTGCCTAGTGAACTTATTTCCCTCGCAACAGACATGAACAGGGCTAGAATGCTGAATTCCAAAGAATGTCTTCCAAACGGACCTGAAGTGTGCCTAACAGACATCTAGTGGCCATTTTCTAGATTTCCAACTCCTACAAGTTATATCTAACACATCTTATGCATATCTTATCATTCCTACTTCAATTCCTCTTCATTCTCACCTCTATTCCAATTCAATACCATTTACAACAAATCATAATCTATGTTTGATCATCAATCCAAAAACAGAACATTTGTACTTATACACATTCATCATAAATTTCTGCATATGTTCTACTCCTTTTATCACCTTCATTTCATCTGTAACTTATCACACTAATTCTTTCCATTTCGAGACACCACAGTACTCTTTTTCATTAGCTTCAAACTCATTTTAACCTATCTCTGTAACACCCAAAACAATCCACGTTAATATAAGGACAACAGAGTATAAAAACATCCATTCACTAATCAAATTTTTGCACTTCTTTATACACCATTCTCATAATAATTTTAACCCCAAAGCATCACTACATCAATTTATAAATCATTACTCATTATTTATGTAAATTTCTATGTAAAAACAAGACATTTACGTATCCATATTTTATCATTCACATTTCAGCATATATATACCCTCATTTCATGATCATTTAACTCCTAACTATCTTTATACATGCTTCATTCAACAAATCAAGAAGGATAATGCTTTATACTTACTTGTTTAGCTTCAAAATCTTCAAATCACACTTAACCCTAGCTTTCCAAGCATTAATCGGTCATCATTATGGAGGTGGTAGGGTTAGGTCTTTAGTGACAAATGAAGAAGACAATAAGGTGGAAATAGCAAGAAAAAGGGTGAGAGCAAGCATAAGGTCTTGAGGTGGGATGTATTTCTTAAATGGAGAACAAGAAGAGTGATGAACATGAAGAAAAGAAACATGTGTCGTGAAACAAGAATGAAAGACAATAGAGAGAGTCTTTCAAATGGGCATAGAAAGTGGGTTTTAAAAACTTGGTGGGTGTCATGACACTTGTCATGACACCTTTCACTTAAAATTATACTAATGTCTCTTTCTTGTGATGCTAATTAATACTTAATTTCTTAGTCCATTTGTCTCCAATTTATAATCCAATTGTCTCACAATTTTCTATGACACTTGTCATCAAATCTTAAAGTCATTTATCAAATTTTTTCTATTGTCATTTGACACTTAATTTCACTACCATTTATCAATTGTTTTGCCACTTGGCATTTTTCCACCCAAAAATACTCAAAATTTTAGTAATTTTCTAAATTTCAACAAAAATCCTAAATCAATAATTATTATCACCAATTTAACTTTCAAGACAAATAAACCACCATTCATATCATTATCACATTTATAAATCAATTATACCCGATAAATGTCAAATAAGTGCATAAACAATCATTGTAATGTGTGCAATAATCAAATTCACGTGTATGTATGTTGTATTATGCATAAGCATGAAGTGCATTTCCTAATTTTCTCATTGATGTCTCTCATGTACAGTATTATAGGATTCTAACCCTTAGCATAGGAAAAATAGGATGTTACACACACGACCTTGTATTAGACCGTACATCACCCAAAACCCTAAAATTTACTATAAAGGATGCGGTCGGAGGCAATTAAGGAGGGCAGACATTAGGAGGCAATTACAGACACTGAGATCGTTTAGAAGGGGCAATTTTGAGTTAGAGAAGAGAAAAACACCAAGAAATCATCAAAAGATCCATTTGAATACAAGATCAAACTTTTACTTTGCAAGAATATTCAATAAAAGAAAATAATGAGATTTAGAATTATAAACTCGTTGGTTTCAATTGATTTTTATTTTTGTTTATTTTGATTTTGTATTATATCATGTTTAACTAAACTCTTTTAGTGTTTAGGTTAGATAAACCCTAGTTTTCTACAATAACATGTTTTGATTCTTTTATTAATGCAATTGTTTGGATTAATATATTATGATTCAATTATGTGTATATTGTATGTTTTAATAGATCTGGAATATTAGTGCATAATCTGATTTCATAACATAGAGATTGAGAAATCCTACGTGTGAATAGATCTACCATAATTGGAAGGAATTGATTGCAACTTGAGAGATAAGATGACATAAATCCTCTAGATTATGATGAAACCTAATAACAGGATTCACAAAATTAGTAAAGCAATTATATAAGCTTTAACATGAATAATTTGGTTGATAACCTTAGCATTAGTAGTTATTAGCCTCAAATGTGAGCTATTAGCATACCATAGGAATTTCCACAGTCCAATAAATCAATAAAACATTACTTAATAAAAGATCAATAAATTAAGGGTATTTAAGGGGATTCAAAACGTAGACACTAAGTTTTGATATCGATAGTTTTCAAAGTAATTTCTTAATTCTCTATTTAACCTTGCTACTTGTTTTATTTTAATTGCTAAGTTTTCTTTTCTTTGATTAAAATCCTAAATCAAACTCGTATACTAGATAATAGGATAATAGTAACTACTAGTATTCATCTTCTTCGTAAGATTGACCCGTACTTGTCAATACTAACTAAAATTACACCGTGCACTTGCGGTTAATTCATAATTGACACTTGGAAAAAGTCAACCAAATGCTAACATCTGCTATAAAGAAGAAAAGATAGTTTTGTGAAAAGACAGAAAATGAAGATGAAAAACTCGGGATGCTCTTCCTCCTTCACTTTGGTCCTATTTATAGTCATTTTACCCTTGTTTTATTCATATTAGGATCTTTTTATTATGATTCTTTAGCTCTAAGAAAACATAACTTCATTAATTTCCATCCATACTTGCTCAAGATAGGGTTTAAACAAAATTTGACACCTTTCTTGTAAATTTGAAATCTACAAGTTACATTTTTGTTTAATATGCCCATGCATAATCCTCAAAAGTATTGTTGTTAGTTCTATCCCCCTATTTGTACATTGTTTTATGTTGTTTTAATTTGTTTAAGCTTTAGATTCACTGAGGATCATCTCAATATAAAAGATAAGCTAAAATTTAAGATATACTCAATAATCATACATAAGAGAAGGGAACTTGTATTCAAAATAATTGTCATTAATGGTCCTATCTGTAAATGCATGAAAAGAGGTGATCGATTCAGTGGTAATATAATAATAGAGTGAATAATAAGAGGCTAAAATTAGGTTAGAGGAGGATTAACCTGTAACGGTGACCAACTGACATTTGTGATAGAATTTCATAGAGGAAGCTGAATGATCCGATAAAAATGGACTTAGTGTTTGTAAAACTATACACTTAAAACAAAGTCAGCATCATGAATAAGTAGAATGTAAAAGGATATAACAAAAGTAACAGATTGTAAGGTGCTATGAACATCAATGCATAAACTTAAGTAGATCAAGGAAGCACCATTCCAATGTTGCGAATACCATACTGGCCTTGGTACCGGATTAGGTTATGGTACTAACTATGTCAGCACCACTCAATATAGAGTACCGCTTCGAATAATTTTTTAAATTTATGAAATAGTCCTGAATTTTTAAAAAAATTTGCAAAATAATCCATTGTCATATTGTACTGTTGTATTGTATACTTTATAAGTTTGCATCAACCCTATCTCTAAAAATCATAATAATAAATAATAATCACAATTAATATGAAATAACAATAATTTTCACATATTTCATATATAAATAATAACTACAATTAATATAAAAAAGACAATTATCATTATACAAATATAAAACTAAGAACAATACAAAGTATTTAAAATATTACAATTTCATCATATAACACATAATAATTACGTCAAAACATCTAATAAAAAGAACAATAAATATCTTTAGCTCTCAAGTTGTTACAATTTACGATAAGAGTTCGTGATGAGGAAATAACTAAGTAAAAGTGAAAACTGAAACAAAAACATTTACAATTACATTACATATATAGAATTTAACATATACATCAAATATAAGCAAAATTAAAAGACGAGGAAAAAAAACCTGGAACTTCATTTAATCATCTACGGGAGGATACCCACCATAACTGTACTGACCTCAGCTATCATTTGGTGTAAAATCCTTATTATTGAGAGGAGCCTCATCATCATCATCATTCAAATTCAATACACCAAATGACATGTCAACGCTTTCCCATCCAAGATTATCTTCCAAGTCATTCACATCTACCAAACTTGATTCGCCATTCCGCCAAAAGATCGACATTATCAATGGAAATTAGATCTGTTGAACTACTTGTACTATTAAAAGTTCTAGTAAACTATAACGCCCCAACATATACCCTGGAAGTATTATAGAATGTTTAGGGTGTATTAAAAAGTGAAAATAATGATAAGTGCATCTTGGTAAGAGACATAATGGTACTTATTGTAAAAGACATGTATTAATGGGTAATTTATTCGTTTTAACACAGACATACATATTTTATATACATATTTAGATATAAAATATGTATGGGAATTTTTTATATGTTTGCTTGGATTTATGAATGTGATGTGAGGGGAATTGATAAAAGAAGTATTCCATAAGTAAATGGGATGTTTTTTTGGTTAAATTTAATGTATTTTTGTGTTGCTCTTGCTTGATAAGACCGAAGTTATTTGATTTAGGATGTGTATCTCACTGAATGAATAGGTTCCATTGAACATATTTCTATAATTTGGCCATATCTTGGCCTATAGGCCTCCAAATTAGATAATTTAATTGGAGATTAAACAAAAGACATAGCTATAAAACTTTCATGAAGGAAATGAAATATGATTCTATCTCTAAGAGGTTTGAATTCTATTTTGAAGTTGAGTTATGGCTACTATCCTTGTTTTCAAATAGCTTGAAGTTTTTTGGGTATAACTACCAATATAATTAACCAAATTGCATGAAATTTATCTCATTAGAAACTTAAGACATATGGGAATGAAATAAATGGATAAGATTATAGGCCAATGTGGGAATTAAAGGAAAAAGAAGGACCAATATGTAATTTTCCTAAAGTCAACATATAGACCAATAAGATTAAAGCATGTGTGTCCAATATACTTGTAACATATGGTCCAATAGAATTGTAACACGTGGTCCAATGGGATTGTAACATATGGTCCAATAAGATTGTGACATATGGACCAATGGGATTGAATTATGTGTCGAAGACTAGAAAATTCATGAAAAGGCATATGGAGAGGGAAGATGGATGAAACTTTGATAGCTTAACTTTAGATTTTCTCCTCTCCATTTCACCTTCTTCATCCCATCATTTTTCACTTAGTGATTCAAGCAAAGCCAAAGAGGAAGGGAAGGAATTGCAATAAAATACCTACTTTGTTAATTTTGAGGTTTGGGACTTAACTTAGTTGATTTACATATTTGTGTATGATTGAATGGATATAAGATTCATTTGGTTGAGGAATTGTTGTTGGGATATTGCTTTGGCATTATTTTGGTATTAGTTTGCATGAATTTAGGGTTTGTTTGAGTCAGTCACATTTTTTGAGTCATAACTCAGCCTACAGACCTCCAAATTGTGTGATTTTAGTTGCATATGAAATCTAAGACATATAGGTAAATATTTATAGAAGGGAATCTGACTTAATTCTAGCTATATGACCTTGGAAATTGAAATCAAAAAAGGTGACCTGATGTTACCCCTATTTTGGAGCAACATGTGATATTTTACCTATATCTCATGATTTATAAGTCCAAATGGTCTGCTTGTTAGTTCTATAGAAAATATAGATATAGAGAACAAAATGTCTAGAAGACCTTGAAAACCAATTTTGACTTTTTCTATACGCATATTGAGGAACAAGTAGTGGTATGAATGGAGAGAGTGTCTGTCACGATCGTGGCATTGCTTTTGTTTCCAATTTCTACCTTTACGATCATGGCATTATTCGAACCTTTATAAATGTGTATGAAAATTTTCAAAAACCTAGAAATAAATGAAATAGGACTTACCATATATGAATTGGGTTATTGAACATTGGAATTTAAAATTGAGCATAATGCATTCCAAAGAAAACTTACATGTACATAAATGATTTGTTTGCGTATGTATTGCTCATATATGTACAGTATGATTATACAAATGAGATTTTGACACCCTTCTAATGGTGATAAGTTATGACTTTCATGTATGAACACAGATACATAATTTATGACCAAAAATGTATATCATATGACTTGTTAATATATGAATTGTGAAATTTACAAATGGTTAAAGGAAATGTTATAGTGCCTGCTCTATTGTCTTGGTTATGGATAGATAGGCATGCCTATGGAGTTACAGTACAGCTACTACAGTTTGACACCACCGGTGTCCACGGTTTGATACCTTTGGGTATCCACAATTTGATACCTTTGGGTATCCACAGTTTGATATCTTTGGATATCCATATCACCTATTATCCACACCTATAGAAAATGTGCAGGCTTAACACATAAAGGAAACTTAACAGTAATAAATAAGAAATATAGCATGACAATATGAATAATTGGTATTGATGAGCATATTTATTGGTTGTAATGATAAATTGTAATGATGTACAATTATATTGATAATTTGTATCAATGATCATTGAACATCAATAATTGTCTTATAAATGTGCATTTTTAGTATATAGATAATATGTTGAAGCATATTTGCTTTCTGTACTTTGCTAAAGTATGCCATGATTGTTTACATGAGCATTGAATATCAATGTTTGGTCTATGAATGTGAATTTATGGTATATGATTTGTGATATTTCTAAATGTGTGTGCTTAACGGATGACTACTGTGAGTGATCATCCAAACTATGTGCTTTCCCCACTAAGCTTTCAAGCTTAGCACGGGTGCTAATCCGTGTAGGTTCAAGTCATAGGAGTGAGGTACAGGGAACATCTGCAGGGACCAAGGCCAATAGATAGAAGAAAAAGTAATTTTGGAATGTGTTTTTAATTACAAATGATTGCACATGTAATAAAGAAAAGAAATTGTATGTTTTCTTTTGGATTACCGTGTAAATGTAAAGATGTATCACTATTGTTAAATGATAATGTTAAGCATTAGAGATTTTTATAATATGTATATGTATAACATTGAATATAATTGTATATCTTGAATGCGAGTACAAGAAATTGGTTTCTATATGTGCAGATGGTTATAGGTTCCATATAGGGGGTGTTACATAAACACTAAATTTTAATTATTAGAAAATTATAAGAAATTATATTGAAATTAATAATGATAATAACATCTAACACAATTCAATTTTATCCAATTCAATTCATCAATAATTCAAAAACCAACAATTCAAGTATTCAACATACACAGTTACACAATACACATTCCCATTATATGTAATGTAACTCATTTTGTATGATTACATTATACACAATTCCATTTCATCTAACACAATCCAATTTTATAACATAATTCAAAATACACTTATTTTTCCTAGTACTATATTGTTATTCTTTCCTCATCTTTTCATGTCTCTTTAAAAAGTGAAAGAAAAGAAAAACTAGAATCTTCTCTTCTTATAATAAAATTGACCAATGGTTTAACAAATTCAGGTGATATCGGAAACAAAATCAACTAGCTTTCTTGCTCTATTCTATGATATACATAACAATTTGATTGTCATTACCAATCAATCAACTAATCAACTTGACTAGTTAATTAAAAGAGATTGCTAATGGATAATTGAAAGAATCAATAGATCCATGCTTTTATCAAATGAAGAAAATATAGATACAATTATAAAAATCAACTATAAACTTGGAAAATGTTAACTATTCAGAAATACAACTAATTAGATTTTAGTTTTATTTCTAATTTATTATACAATTATAGGGACCTCCTCAATTCCTCCTCCACAGCCATATTATTAATTGGCAATGGCATAATTTTATACTCAACACTATTATACAAAATATTATATCAATTAATTATTTACCAATACTATTACCATAATTTTAAGAATATGTAACAAAATATTATATCAATTAATTATTTACATTAAATTTTAAATACTAACAAGATTGTTTTACATTATCATTCTTAGTTTTAAGTTGAAACTTTTGACTTTCAACTCTAAATTCATGCATGCTCGAGCATTTCATTCACTAACTACCTTAAAAAAACTTAAGATAAATAAATTCCACATAAACCAAACCACAACCAAACTATTCATAAACCAAACTACCAAGATTAAAAAAAAACCATGCATCATTTCATTCAACTCCAATCCAGGTATCCAATTCCAACCTAACATAAATCACAAATCTAATTCATAATTTAATTCCAAGTTTCAAGTTCCAAGTTCCAAGTTCCAATAATCGAAACCATTCATAATCACAAATTTAATTAAGCAAAATAAAATCAATTGAAATCAAACAAAAATTCATAACGTATTTGCTTCAAATTTTTAGGTCAGGTCAACTTTGGAACTAGTTCTTTTCTAGATTTAGCAATTCCAGATGCGATGGTGGCAGGCAACAGTAGACAATAGTGGAAAAAGGAGAGTGGAGTGGCGTGGAGGAGGGTTGAAGCCTGAAAATGATTTGGTGGTAGCGTGATCCACATGAAGGAAAGTTATTGGTGCGGTGGTGGCATGGAGGAAGTCATTCGGTGGTTCTATTGTCACTATAGAAGGAGGAGCAGCCATTGGAGAGGAGAATGAGAGAGAGAATGGAGAGTGTGAGAGAGAGCAGAGGAGAGTGTTTAAGAGAGAGAAAAATAAAAATTAGAGAGAGGAAGTAGATGGGCTTGGTAGGGGCGGGGCATAGGTATAAATTTTTTAATTTTTCCTAATCAGTCCTTAGAGTTTTTAAAACTTACAGTACCGGCTGGTATACGGCTGGTATTCAAAAATACCAGTTGGTACCACGTGAAAACTTTGGTGTCAATCGGTACCTACAACCAGTACCATAACCACTGATACCGTTCCATTTTCTAGCCGGTACCAACCAGTACGGAATGATATTCATTACTCTGCACCATTTTAAACCATCATAGAAAAGGTAGTTAAGGAAAGAATAGGTAGGCCTAAAAATTGAGCGACCTTAGGCTACATGATATTGTAGGAAGTGCCTGAATAAACTAAAAAGGAGACTGAATGTTCATTAATAATACCATGTAGGCATTAGGTGCTAGGTTAAAGAGAGCCTAATAGAGCATCATTTGATTGGTGAAAATGAATTATATCAGATGGGAGGTAAGGGTGGGTAAGTCGAGAAGAGGGCAATGGGGGTGATTGAGGATGAATATTATGATTCATGATGTTGGGAGTAGGGAAATATTCTAGGTCTAGAGGATCAGACTCATCTGTTAATGATAATAAAAATTGTTTAAATTTAAAATGGTAACTTAATGAGAACCGATCATCATAGTTGAAACAAAGGCCTTTGGCTCTATGATTTTGCACTTCAAATGGAGATAAATGGCAGATTGGAAAAGGGGTATTGGTAGGTGGTGTTAATGAAGTGGGTGAGGGAAACCATGGAAAATGGGAAGGAGAAGAGCAAGAATAAAGTATTTTGGATTCAATAAGCTAGGCAAGGCCTATAGGTTACAGATAGAATGGGGGCAAAGAATGGCTAATTCATATTGAATATTTCAACAAAGGCAAGATAAAAAGCAGTTAAGAATTGTTTTGGACGAAACGCTAATGACCTAGTTACATAGGGCTTAAACTACAATTGATAATCCATAACAGTAATGATTTAGTGAAGTTTAAGGAGGGCGAATTGGTAAATTTCATGAGTTGTAGTTTCAAATCTCAACTAAAGAGCACATATAAATGCATCCCAAGTAGATAGAAGATGATTGGAACACATATAACGAAACCAACTAAGAGCATCACCCTAAGGATAAAAGGGAATCAGGGCTAGACATTGGTCTATTGGAATATTATAAAGTACTGCTCTATTTGAAAAATCTAGTTTAAAGGATTGGATTCATCAAACAAGGGTAGATGAATTTTTTATGGTTTAATGAATAAAGGCGGTGATGTAGGAGTTGGGCTGATAGGGGCGGTGTAGATGAAGAACAGCCTAATAGAAAGTAATGAGGATGACCAAGTGAGAATGTCAGATGAGTAAAATAGGGAGGAGGAAGTCAAAGGTTAAGGAGGTATCATGGATTAGGATGAAGCAGGTGGTTGTTGGGTGGTAAGATCACAAATCTGAAATGTCACCGGCCATTAAGTGACAATGATGATTAAAGAGATACTGCAAAGTATCATAACATTTATCAAAATGAATTTGCAACTCTTTTAGTTTAGCTACAAACAAGACTGAGGCATCATCACTATTCACTATATTCTTCTGGTTAATCTGTTCGTTTATGAGGTATGACGATAACGAAATCACTAGTAATAAATAATGAATTAATAAATTTTCTATTAGAACAAGAAAGGCTCCATAATAGAGGAAGAAAATTGAGAGTCAACAAAAAATTCTAATTATTATCTTTTTCTTTCTATTTTGCTAGAACTAAGGCTATATTTAGTTCGACGTAAGGTTTTAATGGAATTGGTTTATAATGGAATGAAATGTAAATGGATATAATATTAGAAAATTATTGTTTGGGAGGGATGGAATGGTTTATAATGTAATATGGTGAAATGTTGTTTATTATTTTACATTCCATCCCAAACTCCCCAAATCGGAGGTAACTTATTTCACTGTTTAGGATGGAATGGGATGTAATATGAAACCCTCCCCTTCCATCTCATTCCATTCCATTCCATTATAAACCCTCCTCACAAAAAATGGAATAATATTCCATTCCATTCCATTAATAACCACCCAATCAAACATAGCCTAAATGTAATGAAAAATAAGAGTAAATTAAAGGTTTATCAAACAATTTCCTTATCTAGTTTAAACATAATAACAGAAATTAGAAGATTCTATTAAGAAACTATTGATCACCCCAAACCATTTAAGTTTTATAATCATATGTTTAGGTCTTTCATCACTTAATCCCCAGTCTTTCTTCTTTTCTTTTAGCTCAATTTCAACTGTTTGTAATTCCTTTCTGTTATATACTTATCACATTCTCTCTAAACAAATAGCTTATTACATGATACACTAATACAACATTTTACGTAGAACCATATATAGTGCATATGCCAATAACGATTATCAACGATATCATTTCCTTCCCCCGACTTGCAAGGCTCGAGTTAAATTCCCTTTAAATTCAAAAAATGAATTAGATAGTTAATAATGTAAAAACAAACTACATGAAGGGTTCATATACAACTGGTGGCAAAGTTAAAAAAAAGGTTAATTATAAAAAGAAATTCTAAACTTTTCTCAAATTTTCAATTATAGTCTGAATTTTGAAAAGTAGCAATTAAATATCCGAACTTTCAATTCTTCTCAAATATAGCTTAACGTTAATGTCTCTATTAACAAAGTTGACGTGGCAAGTCACTTCAGACGTGTTTAACGACATGTAAGATGTCAGGCGTGTAGATTTATATATTATATTTTGTAAATTATAATTAATTATTATTAATAAAATTAAAGAACAACAAAAATAGATAAATAGTTACAAAAGCCCGAATTCCTCTTCTTCCTCTACTCTCTCTATCTGCACCACTTCACTTAAAAAGTTACTAATGCTTTCACTGACTTCACCTTTGGAGGTCTATCTCTCCCTCTCAAAGCACCAGTTGTCAGATGTGTAGCACCCACTATCTTAGTTTCTTCGGTGTCTGTCCACGGGCCCTCCCTATACCACATGAGCTGGGACTTTTGTGGTAGTTAATTAACATATTACTTATGGAGCA
This sequence comes from Erythroxylum longipes, assembly GCA_027563885.1. NCBI lineage: Eukaryota > Viridiplantae > Streptophyta > Magnoliopsida > Malpighiales > Erythroxylaceae > Erythroxylum > Erythroxylum longipes. The sequence continues at coordinate 6,051 of JAOQMS010086540.1, read as the reverse complement.
CCTTAAAATAGGGAGGCAAAGTAACGATTTATTATTGTTTCTTCAATTGTTTTGGCATCACCTATTATGTTGTAAGCTACAATGGGATGGTGGAAATTTGGTAGTCACCATGGGAACTTTTAAGAGAGAGAAAGTAAGTTAGTAAGAGAAAAGAAAATAAAAAATTTTCAAACGAAAGAGAATTAAGACTGTGTTTAGGATGTGTGAGTGAAGAAGAAGAAAGAATTTAACTACACCATCAAAATCACCCTAAACAAAATTAAGATCAATTAACGTGGGTGGGTGGCAGAATATGGGAGAAGGGTATGTTAGGATTTTTTCTTGTTTAATTTAATTTTATTAAAATCTAAGGCATATTTAGAATGATACATGACATCTTACATATGCCATAACATAGCTACATCAGCTCCATTAACGAAGACACTAACGTTAGGATACATTTAAGAAATTTTGAAATTTTAAGTATTTAATTGTCACTTTTAAAATTTTAGGCCATAATTGCAAAATTATGAAAAGGTTGATATTATGTAAATTAACCCAAAGAAATGAAGAGATGATAAGTTGCTGCAACACGAACAACATCAATAATATCCCAGTAGAAATTTCACTAAAATGCCAAGTTTGAGGAGATCAAGAAGTACTCAATCTTACCTCTAACTAGTAGAGAGGCTATTTTCAATAATCCCACAAGAAAAGAGAAAAAAATGAAGTTTTTGAAGTGCTAATTAAAGAGAATAAAAGTAAAAAAATATACATAAATAACTATATAAAAATAACAATAAAATATAATAAGAATAAAAAACTCACAATCTAAAATAGAAAGATAAAGAGATAAATAATATTAATAATAAACTAAAACTAAAACTAAAACTAAAACTAAAATATAATACTAATAAATAGTATAATAAAAATACATAAATAATTAAACAAAATATAAAAGTAAAAATCTATAATAAATAATAAATAATAAAAATAAAGATGAAAAGTAAAGAATAAAAATAAAAGATAAAATAAGTAAATAAATAAACATGCAAAGAGGAAAAATAAAATAAATATAATAAAAAAACTTAACTAAAATGACTAAGAGGGAAGTACTACAAATAAATACAAGATACATTAATTAAAAAAGGTTCAAAAGATCTATATATCTATATATATATATATATATATATAAGAACCTCTTTGTTTAAGACCTTTTACGTAATATCATTTGCCTGTATCTTAGTTTGTTAAAATTTTCTATCGAGGGCCAAGTCCTTCTTGAGTTCTAATTGAGCCATATCATTCTTAATCACCTCTCCCCATTTCTAAGTCTTCCTATTTTTTTTCTTATAGTCCATAAGGAGAATCTTCTCACATCTTCTCATTAGAGCGACAAGATGTCTCCTCTTAATATTTTTGGACCACGTAAACCTTGACTCCCTTAATTCACTTATTAATATTAGCTACATTTAATTTATCTCTTACCACTATACGTATGACCTTATCTCTTCTTATAAGGTTACATATCCAACTGAGCATCCTCATCTCTACTACTATTGACTTGTGACTACGTAAATGTTTGATGGGTCAACATAGAGAATGGTTGCCCTAATTACTAAATGGTATAATTTACCTTTTAGCTTGAGTGATATCCTCTTGTCACATAAAAATCCTAATGCACCCCTCCATTTAAGCCACCCTAATTTAACATGATGAACTATGTCTTCATCTATCTCACCGTTGCTTTGGATGAAGACATAGTTGGTATAATTTCTCATAAGCTCTACTTTTGGCTTCTGAGCCTATCTTCTTTTCTTCTTTCTTTGCTAGTTTGTAAATTTCTCTTTTAACTACCCTTTCTATATATGTGCTATTATCCAATAGAGCTTTATAGGCAACCTTTTTGGTCTTCTCCCTCTCTTGCACATCTTCATTCCACCACCAAGACTCTAGGTTTATACACCTACGCCCTTTAGAAACTCCCAAGATCTTCTTAGCTACTTTCCTTAATAGAGTTGCTACTCTTTCCCATTTATAGTTAGCATCCACTTCCAATTTCCATTACTCTCCAAACATTAATCTATCCTTAAGTTTTTCCACAATATTCTCTTTTAGATTCCACCAACTACTCTAGTACTCCTCTGAGAACTTTTTTTCTTTCTCTAGCCCTTAATTATAAGATCCATAACTAACAATTTGCGTTAGGCTGACAAGTATGCATTAGGTATCGCCTTATAATCCTTACAACTAGGTTGATTACTTTGCCTTATGAGGAAGTAGTCAATTTAAATCTTTGTGTGGTTACTCCTAAAAGTCACCCAGTGCTCCTTTTTTTTAAAAAAAAAAGAGTTAGCTACTACCAAATCAAATGCTACCACAAAGTCTAACAAAATAGTCTCACTATCATTCCTATCTCCATACCTATAACCTCTATGAGCCCATGAATACCCATATAAGATTGCACCTATGTGACCACTAAAGTCTCCTCTTAGCACAACTTTCTTGTTATAGGGAATCTGCTAAATCACCTTATCTAACTCGTCTTAGAATTGATGCTTAAGTTGTTCTCTTAACCCTATTTGGGGTGCATAGTCACACACTACATTGTAAGCATCTTTCACCATAATCTTTAAGGTCAAAATCCTATCATTAGTCTTCTTTAACCCATAACATGATGTATGAGTTCCTTGATAACAAAGATACCAACCCCATTTTGTTGTCTCAAAAAACTTGAGTAGTAGAGTTTGAACCCATTAATTTCTTTTGGTTTAGCCCCCGTCCACATTGTCTCATAGATGCACAATATATAAATGTGATATTTGTCTAAATTTTCCCTATAAGAATTTATCGTGGTAAGTTTTAATTTTATAAACCCTCAATATTCCGCAAGAGCATGGTTCATAGTATAGTATTAAAGGTGTCGATCCCACGAGGAAGGAGAGTAATCTAATCCTAAAAGCTAATGCTAGAAAAACTATAAAATTGAAAATAAAAGATGCAACAGAAATTAATTACAAGAATTGAGTTCAACCAATCAAATCAAAAATTAAACGTAAAAGTATTAATAAGTGAGCAATATGCAATCACAATAAAAATCAACCTAAGGAATTTACCAATTTATGAGAAAGGGGATTTTATTTATCATTAATGCTAACCTAGCCAATTATATGTCAATGGAGTGTTAGTTATAGACTATCCTAGGGTTGATTACTCTCTCTCGATTTATAACCATTAAACCCTAAATTATAAACCCTAATCAAATTATGGAATTTGCAATCTCTCAATTCACAAATTATCCAAAACACTAATTAGATCTAAAGCACTCTAATAAACTATGGGAACATCACATAGGTCTCTTTACACAATTAACAATATGATTTAACTGGGTTTCTATTAAATTGCCTAACTCTCATTAATCTAATTTAATCATTTTTCAGTCAATTCTCCCTCTCAGTTTATTACGAATTATACAAGAATGCAATCAAATCACGACATTCATCCAATAAACACGATTGACTAAATTATCATTAAATCAAAATAAAATCCCGAAGGAGAGTTTAGAACATCATCAATATAACAAATCCTATCATCATCCTATCCATCTCAATTCTATGCATAAATAAAATCGAAATGAAAAGGAAATAATGACTTATAATAGACAATGGAAGGCAGCAACGTCAGGAATCCTCCTGATCTGGGTAGCACGTCAAGCCAGCGTTATGTGCCTCTTCTTCCTCTTCCTTCTTCTTTTTTCTCTCTCTCGGTATTCTCTCTTTAGGGTTTCAAGTGTGGTTAATACCAAAAAGCTCCTTTATACTCCTAGGGTCTTTTCGAGGTCCAAAAGGTCCACAAATTCCCTCAAAATGTGAACTTTGTAAGCGATTGCTTATCTGCCCGATGCAGGCCACGATAATGGTCCTACAGGCCACAATTGTGGCCCACATTTGAGCCTTCTGTCACGAACAGTTGTTTCGGTCCGAATGTCTTCCGAAACTCCTCCATTCTTTGATACTGACCCTGAAACATTAGCAAACACATCAAGGTACCTCAAAAACATACCATTTAAGCTCAAAAGCTTGTACTAACCCATAAAATACTTAAAACATAACAAACTAACACAATTCTAACCTAAACATATACTAAATGATCGAATTAGCGACTAAACACATATCAAACTATGCCCTAACACACAATGTAATTTACATTTATCAACATCCCCACACTTAAACGTTTATTTGTCTTCAAGTAAACAAAACAACATCAAAACACAAAGCACAAAATGCAATAATAAGGCAATGACTTCAACTTCACGAAACAAATTTAACTCTAAACACAATCATTCAAGTTGTTCCAAATTATTAAGATGCAAAATTCGCGTCTAAAAACTCTGGACTAAGTATACATATTAATCAAAACTTAAATGTTAAGTTTATTCACCCCTTTCAATTGTGCACACACATTAATAATTATTTGGTCAACCAAACTTTGTAACTAAACCTAAGTACGTTTTCATGAAAAGTTAAGTTACTTATAAGTTCGGTAGGTTCTTATTAGAAAGGATTCATTTTTATTACTTTTGTGGACATGGACCTATTCTTTTTACACAGAGGCAAACATTGTTGATGAATATCGATCTGGTTACTCGAATAAGTCATGTTTTTAGTAAGTTTCTTGGTTGGAACGTTATTATAGCCTTTTGATGCGAAGACACACCTTTGTGATGCATGTCGATCTGATTAATTAGCTACATTACATTCTCAACTAGTTACTAGCTCTATTCATAATTTGAAGGCTAGTGGAATAGTTATTTATTTAAAATTTACACACATTTTTTCTTTTTTTAATGCCTACCTTATTACTTTAACTACACTACAAGAAAATAGCACAATTAGGGACGTTTAAAAAACGTCACAGAATCTCAAAAAATGTCACAAAAAACGTCGCCGAATGTGGTGTAGGCAAAAAGTTTCTGTGATGTTTTCGAAAAAACGTAACAGAAAATACTGACATTCTGCAACATTTTTAAAAACGTCACAGAAAGATTGGACTTTTCGCGACATTTTTTAAAACATCACGAAAAGTCAAACGTCACAGAAAGTCAGTTTTTTCTGTGACGTTTTTCTGAAAACGTCGGAATGCTTTCTGCGACGTTTCCAAAAACGTCGCGGAAAGCATTCTGCGACGTTTTTCTTTTATTTATTTATTTTCATTTTTAAAAATAACTTTAATTTAATAATTTTTTATTAAATTAAAATTTTTAATTTAATAAATTGTTTAACTTTGCAAGTACAATTTCGACGCATGCATTTAACTTTGCGTGGATCTTTTCAAGAACCTTTTTCTTTAAAAGCACTTCAAGTTTTATCAGTCGCATTCTTTTCCAAATGAATCTTTTTAATAGGAAAAGTAAAGCCAATGAATTATATAGATGGGCAAAGTATAACAATATTATTAATAAGCTGCATAAGTGGCCTTTGCTTAATTGTGTACAGTAGTTTCATGATGAATTACCCTTGAGTTGCTTGCTTCATTCCACCCCCTACCCACTATCACAGGTTAATTTTGTAATAACCAACAGAAACACAAAAGTTGACGTTTTCTTTGACATAATTATTTACAAAGGTTGGCATGATACCACTTTCTTTTAGCTTTCACCTAAACAATGCCTCGTTGCTAATGTTACCCGTTGCATCCTTTTTCTTGCTCTCTTCGTATTTCCCACCTAGTGAATCAAAGATTATGCCAGCACCTACACCTGCAGCTAAGTCAATCGTGTAGTGACCCCTTGTGCCTAGCAACCTAATGACTTGAAGAACATTGAGCAAATCAAATGTCCATGCCATTTCCCACCTATGTTCTCTCCTCATGTCAAGTGATGCAATCACTACTCTGGCAATATGTCCGAAAAAGAACAGAAAGAGCGATACATTCCCCACCGGAAAGTCCACTCCTGACCCCAGAAATTCCTGAGAATGACACCAAAAACTATAAAAAAAAATCACTGCCATTTAGAAGTAGTGATAAAAGGAAACGACTTTTATACAGCTCCTAACAATTAATATGCTAGCT
>JAOQMS010086511.1:0-20394 GCA_027563885.1 Erythroxylum longipes | reverse complement strand
TAAATCATCAAAGAATCATTATTATAATTATTAAAATAAACATATTAATAATAATATTTGAATAAGAATAATAAATTGAATAATAATATGTATTCGTATTAATTCTTCTTCTTATTATTATTATTCTAATAATTATAATAATTATCATATAATAATTGATACAAATAATAAAAAGTTTTAAGCAGTCAAATTCTCAAATTCACCCAACAATTACAATGAAATATTCAAAAATCATAAAAGGCATTTTATCGAACACTTCATAGGCAATATGTATAATTTCAATCTAACCACAAATCAATTGCATTTTTCCATTATTTACCAACAATAACACATATAAACAACAAATAAACCAACAATTACACGAGAAAACCACAACAACAACAATAATCAAGCAAAATTTCATCACCACACACCCATGATTAACACTAAAAACATGCGTTTTTTTGGAGAAATAATACACCCATTAGAGAGCTTACCTTAAACGACGCACGATAAGCTAGAAAATGGTCAGAAAATGGCCGGAAAACCAAGGAATGGTCGGATAGAAGAGTCGACGGATGGGAGGAGAGAAGAAGAAGAAATGGGGGGAGGATAGGTCGGGTTAAAGACGATGAATCGCCGACGGAATTTCTGTTGGTGATTTATTAAATCACCGCGTCGTCTTAAACCAAACGATGATGTTTTATTTAATAAATAGTCGACATTTACCGATAGATCATATATTCTGTCGGTATTTAAATTTTCTAATTATTTCACCGCCTGTTTTTACCGCTATATTTTGCGACGGAAACTTTAATTCCGTCGGTAAAGTTATTTAATGTATACCGACGGAAAAAATTACGTCGGTATATAACAAGAGCAGAACCACTTTTACCGACGGTATATATTCTGTCGGTAACTGTCCGAAGCTACTTAATTGCGGGAGTCATTCCCACAATTATTACCGACGGTTATGCCTAGCCTGTCGGTAAAAATATAATCAACTTTACCAACGGAATACCACAACTGTCAGCAATAATTGCTGGAATGACTCCCGTAATTAAGTAGCTTTGGACAGTTACTGACAGAATATATACCTTCGGTAAAGTAGTTCTACTCCTGTTATATACCGACATAATTTGTTCCATCGGTATACATTAAATAACTTTACCAATGGAATTAAATTTTTCATCACAAAATATAGTGGTAAATAATGTTTAGCAGACAATACATACCGATGGAATGGTGTCCGTCGTTATATATCCGAAGCAACTAAAATGCGGAAAACATTCCCACAATTTTTTTCGATGCCAAAGGTCGTGTCGTCGCTATATGTCGTTGAAGATTTTGCAGGAAATTCATTCCCTCCAATATTGCTGACGGTAATATATTTCCGTCACTATATATGAACAGTACAATCCATTTACCGACGGTTTGTTTTTTTTTGTCGGTAAATATCTACAGTTTTTGTTCCATCAGTAAATCTCTGTCGCTAATTCATGATTTTCTTTTAGTGTTTTAAAAATCGTCGCTACGATTTTAGAAAATTGTTGCCAAAGGTTCCACACTAATTTGGTCCACGTTTGGTGACCATTTCCAAAAATCATCACCACAGGGTTCACATTTGGTAACGATTTTATAAAATCATCGCTAAAGGTTCCACACTAATTTGATACACATTTGGTGACCATTTTCCAAAATCGTCACGAAAGGGTTTACATTTGGTGACAATTTTAAAAAACAGTCACTAAATGTGGATCCTTTAGTGGCAATTTTCTAAATCATTGCTAAAAAATTACTTTTAGTGACGATTTTCAAAATCGTCGCTAAATGTGTACCAAATTAGTGTTGAAACTTTGGTGAAAATTTTCGAAAGTCGTTACAAAACAACTTTTGGTGATGATTTTAGAAAATTGTCACCAATGGTTCTACACATATTTGGTATACATTTGGTAACGGTTTTGAAAATTGTCACTAAAAGTAATCCTTTAGTGATGATTTGGAAAAATGTCACCAAAGGATCCACATTTAGTGATTATTTTCTAAAATCATCACCAAATGTGAACCATTTTCTGGTTCCACTGAAAATGCAAACTCTATACTTTGGTGACGGTTTTTTGAAAATCGTCACCAAAACTCTATAGCGACGATTTTGAAAATCGTCGTCAAATAATTATAGGCAGGAAATGAAAACTAGAAAGTTAATGGGAGACAAATGAAAATGAATCAAAAGAAAACAAGAAAATTTATGCAATATAGGAAATTTGTTACCAATATACTCGTGGGCGTTACCTGAAGATCTGTGAGAAAACTTCCACTACTAAGTCCACCATCATCGTTCCCTTCTATGACATTTCTTGGTTCTTGGATCTCTTCAATTACTATGTCAATTCCGATTTTATACTTTTTGATATCGGTTCCATTTTTTGTTTTCGTTTTACAATCTATAGGTTTTCTACTTTGACATTGGTCAACACAGAAGGGTCCGCTTCTTGAAGGTTTATTATTCAGATCCTTTCCTTTTCCCCTCCTCTTTCTTTTCTGGTCATTATATTCACTTTTTCCCCTAAGCTTTGCACTTTTACTTCATTCTCCGAGCAATTATAGGTTATAGCAGGATCAAATGTAACTTTTCAGTGTTGTCTTTTGGGTAAGTCCTTTCATTCTATAGGTGGCAATCTTAAATTGGGACTTTATATTACTTTTCTTATTTGTTGATTTGGATTGTTACTTATTCGTTGAATTTGATTGTAAATGTTGAAAACGGTTCCTTCTTTCGACTACGCTTTTTATTGAATTTGTTCTCTTAAATTTCCTTTTTTCTTGTTTATGTAAGATATTACAGGGTTTAATCTAATGACAGTTCTGAATGTTTTGGATGGTTTGACATTTTACATAAATTTGGTTGTTTCTTTTTCGATGATCTTCTCTCTTAATGTGCATTTAATCCCCATAACTGCAATTTGTTTATCATAGGACTAGGAGTTTAAGCAAGCAAAGATTATAAGCTTTAGCATATGCGCAGATTATGAATTGCTCAATATAGAATATTCCCAAGTGACTATTGCCCATTTGTTGATTTGTGTCACTAGTCTCACTACTATTGAACTAAGAAGTTTTCATTTCTTCTTTATTTGTTTTTAAGGCAAGGATTGAGTGTTGGAAAACAAACAGGGAGCAAGCTCTTAAACTCCTATTTTAGTTTCATAAAGACACTCGAATCTTATATTAAAAAAGGCACTCTAACGAATAAGTCCTCGGTCCAATCCTTTTCACTTTCTAAGTCACCTTTTTTACTTCAAGGGGGAAATCAAGAGTTCTTACTTACCTGGAAGCCTTCTAGTTTTCCTTAGGTCGGGTAGTTACTTTTTTTTTGGTCAAAGAATTGATGCATACAAGGATACTTTCTGCCTAGTACTGAGAGCATAACTTGCCATGTAGAATGTATCTTCCCTTTTAGTATCAACTGTCTTAGTTCCTGCAAAAGGACTTCTAATTCCTACTATATTCCAAATCATGGTTAGATGAATAAGTTATGTTAATAGTTGAACAGAAATTTTTTTCGAATTAGTTAGTAATTACTTATACTACAGTTTGTGGATCTTCAAAAATGTATTATTTGCTATTTCTAAATCATGTTTTTTTTATTATATTAGGGATAGATCACATATGTCTATGCTATCTATTTGTCTATATTCTTATGATCATGTTCTGTAAAATTTACAAACTGTCTTGTTTATAGAGATACATGAGCAAAAACACTTAACAAGTATATGCTCTAAACAGTTGGTGGAGATCAAATAGCTGGAGGTTCTAGTCACTTTTCTTTCTTATATGATCATATGAAGTTGCTCTCATCGACATGGATAAACTTACCTAGTCGTCCTAGTTATGCTGCAATTTTTTTTGTTATCTCAACATTTATAATTTGTAAACTAGTCTCTGTATTTATTATTTTGTCTATAAGAATTGTTAAGGTTGTAATTAAAATCTTGTATACGAAGAATATTTTTTTGTTAGTATAATTTAATAATATTTTACTTTTTATATACAATGTTTTAAATTATCAATTATTTTTTGTATAATATATTAACAAAAAAGCAAATATTATATATAATAATATGGAATAAAAATGTTACAATAATTATAATTAACATGATATAATATTTTGTTAAAATGTATATTAAAATTTGACTACATTTTATAAAACTTAGCAAAAAACATTCGGCTACGTTTTAAAAAATGTAGTTAAAACTTTTTGTCTACTTTTTCATAAATGTAGTTAAAAAACTTTGGTTACGTTTTTGGAAACATAACTAAAAATTTTTGGCTACGTTTTTGGAAACGTAGCTAAAAACTTTTGGCTATGTTTCTGAAAATGTAGTTAATAATTTTTAGCTACGAAATCCAAGAGTGGAAAAAATGTTTTGGCGACAATTTCCTAAAATGTTGCTAATAGTTTTTCGCTACGAAAAATAAAGCGTAAGAGAAAACTATTAGCGATGATTAGCAAAAAATGTCGCCTAAAGTTTTTAGCTACGGGAATTTGGCAACCTTTTTTACAACAAATATAAATTGTCGCTAATTATTATTAGCAATGATTTGGGGAGTTTTGGTAACTAATTTTTTAGTAGCCAAATGTAGTTTCTATTATAGTGTGTCACCAGGAGGAGTAGTTTCTTCTAGATCCCAATTGCTTATGGGAACTAGGAGAGTAAGTCAAACAAATTTACGTCTAAGATATGCTACATTTATAATATAATTTTGGTATATAAGAGTTAAAATAAGTACTCCTGCATCTTTAAGTTTTGTCAAAAGGAATGCTAACATATCGTGGTACTTGCTTTCTAAGTTTACCTTTTCATTTTTCCAAAATGTATGACGTAGCTTGTATGATAGGATAAATCCCTATTTGCATAATTCTTTAATCTTGTCTTATTGTGATATCTCAATTATTAAGCGGCTATGCTTCATTTTGATCTACTTTTGTTAATTTTGGAATTTTATTTTCATTCAAACCCTATTTAATTGTTTAATTTTCATTTTATCTTTATTTTCATTTAAATTGGGTTTTTACAACCTTAGACAAGGTTAGGATTAAATTAGTTCACTAATTCCTCGTGGGATCTACACCTCAACTACTATGCTTATGACCCGCGCACTTGTAGAACATTGAGGGTTTTATAAATAGATTAAAACTTGCCTCAATAAGTTGTAGCACCATTACCGTGGAGTTAGTTGAGGACTTTTTGAATTACTTTATTTAAGGAATTATTTCCTGTTTTGTGATTGTGGCACGTAATCACAAAAAATTAAAAAAAAAAGAAAGAGAAGGAGGTTTGGTTGTAAAATAAAAGACGCATCAATTTGGACATCCCAAAGCAACTAAGAGGAATCCAAAAAGTTAAATGCCCAAAAGAGATACAAAGAACGATGATGGAGGAAATAAATCACAGAGAGTAAAGGACCCTTATAGACTTCATGAGGCCAGAGTTTAATGAATATCATCAAGGAATTACATGACCCCCAGTGTAAGCGAGTACATTTGAGATCAAACCAACACTACTGAACATATTGTAAACCAATGGAAAATTTTATGGGATAGCCAATGGGAATCCCAATGCTCATATGGCTAATTTCTTAGAGATTTGTGACACCTTTCGATATATTGGGATGTTAGAAGATGTTATTAGGATGAAGCTCTTTCCCTTTACAGTCAAGGGCAGAGCCAACGCTTAGTTGAATTCTCTCAACCTAACTAACATCACGACTCGAAAGCAGTTGGTGCAAGCTTTTCTAGATAAGTACTTCCATCTAAAGAAGGTAACAAAAATGATAAAGAAAATTATTAATTTCTAGAAAAATAATAGGGAGTCTTTATATGAAGCATGGTAGCGATAAAAGGTGTTACAAAGGAGTTGTCCTCATCATAAACTACCCAACGAATTTTTATTTCAAACCTTCCACAATGGAGTTAATCCACCCATGAGGGGCAACATAGATGCAGCTACTAGAGGATCATTCATGGAGAAAACAGTTGAAGCGGCATCTGATCTATTAGGAGAGATAGCGTATAATAGCTTTCTTTAGACATTAGAACGAAGTAGATAGCAATCAACCTATTAGGTCCCAAAAGGAATTATTACTGCAGATTCAGTGACAATATTGCAGGATGAGATTGAGAACCTAACTAAGCAATTGACTAGTCTAAAAGCCTCCTCTTCCTATCCATTCAAAGCAATTCAAGACGAGTGCATGTTATGCAGACAAGAGAGCCATATCACAGCTGATTGCTTCCTAATGGAAAACAACAACACGGGGCAATTCAACTTCTACAATGTATGAGTTATTCGAAGAAGTCATCATTCTTATTTGAACACATACAATCTAGGTTAGCAAAACTACTCAAATTTCTATTGGTCTAATAATGTGAGGACTTATACGGGACCGAAAGACCTATTAGGATTTCAATAAGATGAGTCTAGTTCATGAGATTCTAAATTGGACAAGATTATGGATAAGCTCATGAACATGGCAACAGGCCAAAAGAGACTGGAAGGGAAGTTTAAGCAAGTAATAGAAGACCATGCCTTCTATCTATAATCTAGAGCTTCAATTGAGACAACTTTCTCGTGAATTTTGTAAGAGAAGTATGGAAAGCTTTCTAAACAGTATGGAAGTACATCCAAGAGAGCAGTGTAAGTTTATCACACTTAGAGTGGGAAAGAGCTAGAAGCACTAGCAGAAAAATAAGCTGAATCCCACTTTATAGAAGACCAAGAGAAGAAGAAAGAGGGTGACTCGTTCAGGAAAATTGATATGGTCGAATCTTTAAAGGAGCAAGAAGAAGAAGAATAGATGACAATAGACATGGAGCATGAACTAGATATGAAGTTCTCTATTCAGCACAAAGGTGATTAAGGAAGAAAGAGAGCAACTCACCTTCTTACAAGACAAACTGTCAAACTCCATTAAAGATTCATGGGAGTTCATCATTCCTGATTATGTTGACAGTTTGTTAGTAAAAAGAACATTATTAAACTTAATTGGTTTCTTAATTTTATCAATATTATCCTTCTAATTATCTTACAATTTGTAACATATTTACAAACTATGAAGCTGAATTTGGGTAACAAGGGTGGAAGCAAGCCAGTCAAAATTAATCCTGTTGTCCCCTGAATTTTTTTTGAGTTAAGCATGATTTAAATAAATTATGAGGTCATGATAGAATTAATTTTGGATTTAATTATTTATTTTAGTGATAGCAGGATTTTATTACATTGGTTAATTAAATTAAAGTAGTAAGAATGTACAAAGGCAATTTTGGCATGTCACTTAAGTTTAAAGATCATAAAGCATAGAAGGAAGGGCAAAGATGACTTTTAGCACTCATTAAGGGTAAAATTGGAAGAGGAAAAGTGTTGTCTTGGTTATTAAAAGAAGAAAAACGTGAATGAAGGGAGAGAAGAGTGAAAAACATGAAAAAAAAAAGAAAGAAGTGAAAGAGTTTCAGCCATTGGAGAGAAAAGAAGAAGAAGCAAGTTAGGGTTTCATCTTTCTTAGCTTTAAGAGTGATTTTGAGGTTGTTCAAGAAGAGAAAAAGAAAGAGGAAGAGAAGAGCTTTCATTTGAGCCAAACATCTCTTTGTTTGGCGAAGATTTAAGGGAAGCCCATTTTTAATCCTTTGGATTCTTGGAAGGGTTTTGGTTCATGAAACTTAGGAAATACATGGGTTTAAGTATTCTAGAATCAATTTTTAGTGAATATGCTTTTTAGGTTCTCAATTTGTATTCCTATTGAATTGGAATTTTTCCAATGTTAAAGGGAATCATGAGAGGCAAGAGAAGTAAGATGAGGGCCATTTTTAAGCAAGGAATCAAGGTAGGTTACTTGTTTATAGTTGAATTAATGAGCAATGAGAAATTTTTCCAAATCAATAAAGTTAAATGATTTTAGTTGCTTTATAAATGTTGCATTTATTGCTTCTTAAATGATTTAAGAAATTTCTACATATTTGGTACATGAATATTAATGATGATCTGTGAAATGATGATGGAAATTGTATTTGAAAAATATCATGCTTATGGAAATCAGGTTTTCGAAATATGCCTTTTGGGCAAGAAGTTTACAAGATATGAAATTCATATTTGTGTGGGTTTGTGGTGGTCCATTCTGTTATGTCACGTGCACGTTGACTCTATTAAATGCATCTCCCGCCTTCCCGCTAGTGGGATGGAGCTCCTTCACGAACTCCCTCAAGTTTATGGACTACCCCAAAGGGGTCTATTTTGTTTATGGGCTACGCAAAACCATTATGTGGCATTGTGATGTTCCATTTTGTTTATGGACTACCCAAACCATTATGATGCGCATGTTTTTATGATTGTTTGAAAAGTTTGATGAATACATGAATTATGTTGTTATGAATTGTTTCACAAGCTTGAGAATTTGATAAATACGTGTTTTATAGATTCAATGCAATTTACTATGACAACGGATATTTTTAATGGTTTTGCTTGTTTCTCCACTATAAAATTGTTACCCACGAGCTTTTAAGCTTACCCTCATTCCTCCCTATCTCTAAGTGACGAGCAAGAGATCGAGTGATCAAGAGTCAAGGCATCACTCCAAATCTGCATATTTTTGTATTTAAGTTAGTTTATGAAAACACAAGGCTTTATCCGCATTTCAAGTAACTTGTTCATGTATATTTTGTATTTTTGTATTATGAGTTCCAATGAGATATTTGTGGCTTGAAATGCCAATTAAATCTTTGTCAAACTCTTTCCTTTTGATGTTAATGAAATATATTTATATTTTGCTAATGACTTTCTAAGTTTTTGCATTGCATTTTCAAGCATTCATAGGAGTAAAATCTATGTTCTGATATTAGGGAAAAAAACTATATTAATCTAGGATAATTTAGGCAAATTTGTCTTCTTGGAAGTTGTAGTTTATCCTCTCAGCTTTCCAATGATATAAAGTGTGTAATTTTTGGAGATCGGAGTTGAGAGATATGCTATTTACAAGTTAGTGATGCTGCATAGGGTGTATACTGGACACATTTTATCCTTTTTCTTTACTTGAGTTAACAGAAAATAAGCTCTATGGTGTTTTGAAATGGGAAGAATTAGTGTGATAAGTTGAAGATGAAATGAAGGTGATAAAGGAAGTTGAATGTGTGCTGAATTATTGAAGAATGTATTGATATGGTTGATGTTGTATTTATGTAATCATATGCAGAAATTATGATGAATGTGCATAAGTTTGAATGTTATGTTTTTGGATTGATGACAAAAATAGATTATGATTTGGTTGTAAATGATATTGAATTAGAACAGAGGTGAAAATGATGAGGAAAATAAGTTAGAAATGATAGAGAGAGGTCATAGGTAACTTATAGGAGCTAGAAATCTAAAATTTGACCTATAAATGTCTGTTGGGCGGATCTTCTCAGGAATTCCAGTGTTTCAGCTCAATTCATGGTTGGTTGGAGGGACATATGTCCCTTAAGCAGATATTCTCAGGACAATTATGAAAATGTGAAATTGTTTGCCCTTTAAATGGCAAAATCTCTCTTCGAGGTCTTCATAGAAGTTGTATAACTCGAAGTCCTCTTCGAAAACATACTTGAATGGTCTTAATCTGACATCCCTAGTGAAAGTTAGGCCTATTGTCCCGAATCATGTATATGTATATATTATGGACCTATCAATGCTTTCCTATGATACATTTAGGCATGAATGGAGCTTAAAATGTACTTAGTTTGTTGTGGAAATAAGAAATAAATTGATTGATATGTTTAGGGTGATGAATGAGGATATGAACATAAGAATGGATTGTCGTATGTCAACTGCTCAATTATGGAATTGTGGGATGTTATAAGAATGAAGATAAACTTATATTGACTAATGAGGTTCCATTAGTAGAACCCCACAGAGTGCTGCGCACACGTTTTATGACTCTCAAGTTAGACTCCAAAAATATGGTCTAACATCTTTTGGTATCAGAGTATGAGTTGGACTCCGGAAACAGGGTTTGACATCTTTTGGTATCAGAGCAACTAGGTTTAGTATCCTAGGCATGAAACGGGTTATTTTAAAGCATGAAATGAACATGCATTATTTTAAAATAACAATGTGCATTGTTTTTGTATTGTTTCACATGATTTGAAATTGTTTTACATAAAGCATGGTTTAAGAAGGTTTTGCATGCACACATGCGAGTTTAAACATGACATGAAACATGAACTACAGATTTTAAATGGTTTTAAATTAAATGAGTGAGTATGCCGCCTCAAAGGGGAACTCGAGGAACTATGACTCGATCTCCCTCTTGCCAAAGAAGTACGGATGAATCTCATGACCCACAAGACACGGGGACACACTCTGCTCATAATTCTAAGGCACCTAGTATGCAATATGAAGTGCCACCGCCTCCTCCTCCTATGGCCCAAGTAAACCTCATCGATCCACGTTTCTTTCAAGCCTTTGCTCAGGCTTTCACGCATGCTATAGGCCAAGTACCATAAGTTCTAGTGTAAGCTCTAGTGGAGAGGAGCTTAAGCACAGATTGACAAGTGCTCCAATTCTGACCTTGCCCATAGGAGATGAGGGCTATACAGTTTATAATGATGCTTCAAAAAAGGGTTTGGGTTGTGTGTTGATGCAAGGATACAAGGTAATAAATTATGCCTCATAGTAGCTAAAGCCTTATGAATTGAATTACCTAACCCATTATCGAGAATTAGTAGCAATAATTTTTTCCTTGAAAATTTGGAGACATTATTTGTATAGAGTCCAGACGATGATTTTTATAGATCATAAAAGTCTCAAGTACTTATTGAGCCACAAAGAGTTAAATTTGAGGCAGAGAAGGTAGTTAGAGTTGTTTAAGGATTATGACTTGTTAATTGAATACCACCCAAGCAAAGCAAATGTAGTGGTTGATGCCTTGAGTAGGAAATCCTCCATAGCCCATGTTTAGACAATTTATCTGCCACTATTAGAAGAGATGGCTAAGCTTAGAATAAGTTTGAAATAGGAGGAACCCGATTGCATTATTACTAATTTCAGAGTGAGACCAACACTCAGAGAGAAAGTTAAAGAGTTACAAGAACAAGATACAGATTTGAACAAGCTCTGAGAAGAAATTAAGAATGGCAAGCAATCTGAAGTGGAAGTGAGGGATGATGGACTTATGGTTGTAGGCAATAGAATTGTATTCCAAATGTTAACGAGGTATAGATAAAATCCTTCCCACATCATTTAGACCACTGAGTTCAGTTGAAAGATGATTTGACCTATGAGGAAACTTCAGTGGAGATTTTGGATAGTAAGAAAAAGGTCCTTAGGAACAAGACAGTTCGACTAGTTAAAGTCCTATGGAAACACCATTCCAAGGAAGAGGCCACGTGGGAGCCCTTGGAGGCTATGAAGGAGAAGTATCCACACTTCTTAAATGACTCAGGTAAGAATTTCGAGGACGAAATTCTTTTAAGAGGGGAAGAAATGTTGGCCCCCGAATTAAATTTCGAGGATGAAATTCTTTTAAGAGGGGAAGAAATGTTGGCCCTCGAATTTTTTTGTTGAGTTAAGCATGATTTAAATAAATTATGAGGTCATGATAGAATTATTTTTGGAGTTAATTATTTATTTTAGTGTTATTAGGATTTTATTACATTGGTTAATTAGATTAAAGTAGTAAGAATGTATAAGGGCAATTTTGGCATGTCACTTAAGTTTAGAGATCATGAAGCATAAAAGGAAGGGCAAAGATGACTTTTAGCACTTATTAAAGGTAAAATTGGAAGAGGAAAAGTGTTGTCTTGGTTATTAGAAGAAGAAAAACGTGAATGAAGGGAGAGAAGAGTGAAAAACATGAAAAAGAAAGATGTGAGAGAGTTTCGGCCATTAGAGAGAAAAGAAGAAGAAGAAAGTTAGGGTTTCATCTTTTCTTAGCTTTGAAGAGTGATTTTGAGGTTGTTCAAGAGGAGAAAAAAAAAAGAGGAAGAGAAGAGCTTTCATTTGATCCAAACATCTCTTTGTTTGGTGAAGATTCAAGGTAAGCCATTTTTAATCCTTTGAATTTTTGGAAAGGTTTTAGTTCATGAAGCTTAGGAAATACATGGGTTTAAGTATTCTAGAATCAATTTTTAGTGAACATGCTTTTTAAGTTCGCAATTTTATTCCTATTGAATTGGAATTTTGCCAATGTTAAAGGGAATCAAGAGAGGCAAGAGGAGCAAGAGGAGGGCCATTTTTAAGCAAGTTTTTAAGCAAGGAATCAAGATGGGTTACTTGTTTATATTTGAGTTAATGAGCTATGAGAAAATTTTCCAAATCAACATAGTTAAATGATTTCAATTGCTTTATGAATGTTGCATTTATTACTTCTTAAATGATTTAAGAAATCGCTACATGTTTGGTACATGAATCTTGATGATGATTTGTGAAATGATGATCGAAATTGTATTTGAAAAATATCATGATTATGGAAATCATATTTTTGAAATGTACCTTCTGGGCAAGATGTTACAAGATATGAAATTCATGTTTGTGTGGGTTTGTGGTGGTCCATTTTGTTATGTCACATACACGTTGACTCTATTAATGGCTTCTCCCGCCTACCCGCTAATGGCATGGAGCTCCTTCACAGACTCCCTCATGTTTATGGACTACCCCCAAAGGGGTTCATTTTGTTTATGGACTACGCAAAACCATTATATGGGATTGTGATGTTCCATTCTGTTTATGGACTACCCAAACCATTATGATTGCGTATATGTTTATGATTGTTTGACAAGTTTGATGAATACATGAATTATGTTGTTATGAATTGTTTGACAAGCTTGAGAATTTGAGAAATACGTGTTTTATGGATTCAATGCAATCTAATATGGCAATGAATATTTTCAATGGCTTTGCTTGTTTCTCTACTATAAACTTGTTACCCACAAACTTTTAAGCTCACCCCCATTCCTCCCCATCACCAGGTGAAGAGCAAGAGATTAAGTGATCAAGAGTTAGGGCATCACTACAAATCTGCATATTTTTGTATTTAAGTTGGTTTATGAAAACATAAGGCTTTAGCCGCATTTCAAGTAACTTGTTCATGTATATTTTGCATTTTTGTATTATGGGTTCCAACGATGTATTTGTGGCTAGAAATGTCAATTAAAGCTTTGTAAAACTCTTTCCTTTTGATATTAATGAAATATATTTTTATTTTTCTCATAACTTTCCAAGTTTTCGCATTGCATTATCAAGCATTCATAGGTGTAAAATATGTGTTCTAACTTTAGGGGGAAAAACTATATTAATCTAGGATGATTTAGGTAAATTTGTCTTCTTGCAAGTTGTATTTTATCCTCTCAGCTTTCCAATGGTATAAAGTTTGTAATTTTTGGAGATCAGAGTTGAGAGTTATGCTATTTACAAGTTAGTGATGCTACACAGGGTGTAGGCTTGACACATTATATCCTTTATCTTTACTTAAGTTAACAGAAAATGAGTTCTATGGTGTTTTGAAATGTGAAGAATTATTGTGCTAAGTTGGAGATGAAATGAAGGCGATAAAGGGAGTTGAATGTGTGATGAATTATTGAAGAATGTATTGATATGGTTGATGTTGTATTTATGTGATCATATGTAGAAATTATGATGAATATGCATAAGTTTGAATGTTATGTTTTTGGATTGATGACTAAACATAGATTATGATTTGGTTGTAAATGAAATTGAATTGGAATGGAGGTGAAAATTATGAGTAAAATAAGTTAGAAATGATAGATATGCATCAGAGGGGTCATAGGTAACTTATAGGAGTTAGAAATCTGGAATTTAACCCGTAAATGTCCGTTAGGCGGACTTGATGTCTGCTGGGTGGACCTTCTCTAGAATGCCAGTGTTTCAGATCTGTTCATGTTTGTTTGGAGGGATATATGTTCGCTAAGCAAACATTCTCAGGACAGTTATGAAAATGTGAAATTTTTTGACCCTTTAAATGGCAAAATCTCTCTTTAAGATCTTCATGGAAGTTGTAGAACTCGAAGTCCTCTTCGAAACCGTACTTGAATGGTCTTAATTTGACATCCCTAATGAAAGTTAGGCCTATTATCCCAAATCATGTGTAAGTATATATTGTGGACCTATCAATGCTTTCCTATTATACATTTAGGCTTGAATGGAGTTTGAAATGTACTTAGTTTGTTGTGGAAATAAGAGATAAATTGAATGATATGTTTAGGGTGATGATTAAGGATATGAGCATAAGAATGGATTGTCATATATCAAGTGCTCAATTGTGGAATTGTGGGATGTTATGAGAATGAAGATGAACTTATTAGTGTTGCGCACACATTTTATGACTCTCGAGATAGACTCTAAAAATGGGGTCTAACATCTTTTATATCAGAGCATAAGTTGGACTCCGGAAATGGGGTCTAATAAATCTTGGCTGAGCTTCGAAAGATGTAAGGTCAATTTAATGACTATAAATTAGCACGCTTAGTAGTTAGATTTAAATTATTATGTAGTTAGATTTGTTTTAAATTTTAAAATAAGTTTTTGATGATTTGGAATGGTTTGGATTGCTAACTCTCTTATTCCTTTTAAAGGTACTATATGATAGGGCACCAAGCACAGTTGTTCTCCAACACTGACACCATCACCACCTTAATCACCATGACAGGTTCTATACTTTAACCCTTGTCTTTTATGTTATTTTCATTTTTTTGATGTTTCTCTTGTTTCGTTATTTTTATTCCCACCTTATGTATTGGTTTTTGTTCTTCTCACATTGAGGACAATATGTTGTCCAATTATGTGGAGGTTGTGTTATTGCATTATATTTTTTATTTTGAGTGTGAATTTTACATATTAAATGTTATTTTTGTTTAGGTTTGCATGTTGTGATTTGTGAGAATTTTTCAATAGCTAGGACTAAACATAATCGATTTAGCTTTGAAAATAGTCTTTCAGGTTACGAAGATCTACTAGCTTGTGGAATTTGTGTTCTAGATTGTTTTTGTTAAATATGTATGCTATTTAGGATATGATGTTAGTTCGTTCACTTTAGATATTTACCACATTCATTTATAATTGTAGGTCAATTGAATACGTAGCATTATTAGTACCTTTTCATGAGAATGATATGCTAAAGAAATGAGGTAGGAAAAAAAAAGTGTATGTGTTTGTTTAATAAATAACTATTCCGTTAGCCCTTTTTGAAAGAAATTGGCTTATGAATAGAGCTAGTAGCCAGTTGAGAATGTGATGTAGCTGAGTAATCGGGGGAAATTCATCACAAATGTACAACTTAGTTCAGCCCCTTTACTTTATTGATAACCCTAATTCTTAAATTTCCAAATTAAGTTTACCTTTTAATAGCAGTTTAGTTAATGAGAATACTATCACCAGGAATCCCTGCACAAACCAGCGATAATAACCCGCCAAACCCATAAAACTTCTCACTTCTTTCACATTCCTTGGTGGCTTCTAGTTAACAATTGCTTCATTCTTACTAAGATCAACTCTAATCCCTTGAGAAGAAACAGGTCCTAGAAAAGATACCTCCCAAAGCCAAAAATTGCACTTACTCAGCTTAGCATACAACTGCTTTTCCTGTAGGGTTTGTATTACAACCCACAAATGCTCAATATGATCATACTTATTCTTAGAATAAACCAAGATATCGTCTATAAACACCAATATAAATTGGTCTAAATAAGGCCTAAACACTTTATTCATCAGATACATGAATGCAGCTAGAGCATTAGTTAACCCGAATGGCATTACCAAGACTTCGTAATGTCCATAACAGGTCTTGAATGCAGTCTTTGAAACATCCATATCCTTTAGCCGAAGTTGATAGTATCTTGATCACAAATCTATCTTTGAAAATATTCTTGCATCTTTCAATTGATCAAACAGATCTTTTATCCTTAGCAATGGATACTTATTCTTTATGGTAACTCTGTTCAGTTGCCTGTAATCAATACACATCGGAAGCGTGCCATCTTTCTTCTTAACAAATAAAATTAGTGTTCCCCAGGGTGAGATACTAGGTCGAATGAACCCTTTATCTAGTAACTCTTGAAACTGAACCTTCAACTCCTTCAATTCAGTAGGAGCGATCTTGTACGATGCTCTAGATATAGGAGCAATGCTAGGCATAACTTTAATAGGCAATTTTACTTCCCTTTTAGGACACTCCAGGAAACACATCTAGAAATTCACTCACCACTAGAATATCTTATAGTTTAACACTCTGTTTCCTCGAATCAATCACAAAAGCTAGATAAGCTTCATACCCCTTCTTGAGTAACTTCCGAGCTTGTATAATAGATACCACATTAGCTAAAGAACCAGTGTAGATGTTATGCATTACTATTTTAGATTAATAATGTTTCCTAAGCACAATTGTCTTAGCACTACAGTCAACCACCACCTGATGCTTGGATAACCAATCCATACCCAAAATCAAATCAAATTCATCAAAAGGCAATCTAATTAGATTTTCTATAAAATCACTTCTTTGGATCATAATAAGATAGTTTCTATAAACCTGATTAACTATCACACTACTACCCAGAGGACTGGTTACATAAATATCATACTCTAACTGATCTACAAGCATCTCTTTATGAAAAATTTCTCCAACACAGATGTAAGAATGAGTGGATCCAGGACCAATCAAAGCATGCATTTTAGAATCAAAGAGAAAAACATTACCCGCAATGACTTCAGGTGCA
This sequence comes from Erythroxylum longipes, assembly GCA_027563885.1. Lineage (NCBI taxonomy): Eukaryota > Viridiplantae > Streptophyta > Magnoliopsida > Malpighiales > Erythroxylaceae > Erythroxylum > Erythroxylum longipes. Next base: position 3,662 of record JAOQMS010086511.1, on the reverse strand, counting down.
TCCTAAACCTTACGAGGTTTCAATGCATAATTTCAAGTTGTAGTAGATGGCACAACAGGTCGATCAACAGTTTTTGATACAGTACTTGGATTAGGTCTAATCTACCTAAATCCTCCACGACCTCTACCACGTCCTCTATTTCCAGCAAATGCATGAGAAACCTCTCTACTAGCTTGTGATGTCTAAGGCTGTCTCATAGGACAATCGGCTATCAAATGCTCAATGCTAACACATCGATAACATGCACCTGTAGCTCTCCAACAAGTACCCAAATGATGTTTAGAGTAATGAGAGCACTCCGGAGCACCAGAACCTCGGCCCATAAAAGAACCCCTACCAGAATTAGCCGACAAGGGAAAGTCCTGTTGCCTTCCCCTAGCTATAAATCTCTGAGTAAATTCTTGAGTAGTGAAGGCACCTTCATGACTTTTTTTACCCAAGGACTGACCTCCTCTAATAAAACCTCTTCGCTGATCCCTTTCTCTTCTAACCATCTCTTGCTTCTCTATCTTCATGGCAACTTGTACCAGCTGATGGTAACTCACTTGCTGCAAGATAGTAGTTGCCGACAGATGCTCTTTGATCGAATCATTTAAACCATCTTCAAATTGATGACACCCGAACTCCTCAGTAAGTACAGGTTCAGGTGCATACTTGCTGAGTTGATTAAATTCTCTATCTTACTCAATAACAGACAAGTTTCTCTACTTCAGGTTCAGAAACTGCTTCCACTTCTCCTTTCTATAGGCTTTTGACATATACTTGGCTTTAAACTCTTAGGAAAAGAAATCTTAATTCAGAAGCTCCGGTAACTAAGGATATTTCAAAACAAACTTCCACCATTCACAGGCTACTCCTTGAAGAAGGAAGACAACACAATGCACCATCTATTCAGGTGGGCAACTAATTTCATCTAATACCCTCTTCACTTTTTCTAACAAAAATTCCTCCTTTTCAGACTCCTCCAAAGATGTTCTAGTAAATTCCTCATCTCAATACTTTCATAACTAATCAATCGAAGCTTTGGTTGTGGACATACGATGTAATAACGCCATCATGTCTTGTGATAGCTTAACTAAAGCCTCCCCCTAAGCTGGAGGTTGAGGAGGTGGCACTTCAGCTTCACCTCGATTGACCCTAAAGGATCCCGATATAGATGGGCGAGATCGCGCAGGATTATTGCTCTCCGCAACCTCGTCAACGGTATCCTGAAAATTTTCCATACTCAAATCTAAAACCAAAATATGGGACAACCCGCAATAGGCCAAACACATCTCTTATATCAAATTATAAGGATTGGTTAAACCAAAATCGCCTCTGATACCAAACAATGTAACACACTTATACCCCCTAGAAGGATATAGAAATGCCACACAAAATAGAATTAAAACATTCCAAACTCTTCTAGAAACTTAAGCAAACATAAATTACATATCATTAGATGTTGTTGTAAACAAAACATATCTAACATATTGTACTATTCTGAATACATGCCACAAGTTCCAAATCAACCCTGTATTAAGGTTATTACAAAGCATTAAACAACATACAAAATACAGGATGACTCATTACATTGAAATACAACTTAAACTTAAACACAAATATACATCTTTCAAAACAAAACACATCCTTCTTTGGCCGACTGTGGTTGTCCCAGCCTTAGATCTTCTTATCCGAACCTACACAGAGGTAAAACCACCATGCTAACCGTATAGCTTAGTGGGGAATAACTAAACAAGATCTAATCTGATGACTGATTTTAACAATCGTCTAGCATTCACATGCACTGAATCATGACAAATCACATACAACCTTTAATTGTTCAGATTAAAGAACATTCTAATATTATTGCATCAGAACAGTATATAACATATCAAAACAGGATATAATTTCTTCAAAACAAAACTTACAAGTATCTAAACATAATATCATAATATCAAAATATAACTTTAAGTATCAGAACAGAACTTGATTGTGTCAAAGTAGAACTTGATTATGTCAGAACAAAACTTGATTATATCAGAACAAAATTTAGTTGATCAGAACTAAACTTAGCTTATATCAGAATTGAACATATATCAGAACAAAAAAAAAGTTAGCTTGCTAATCTTTTTACAGAAGTGGGTAACGGGACCAGAATAGGAGATACCAATGATTGGTGTCACAGAACAGTGGAGACTTATCTCTTAGTAACAGGAGACACCGAAATGTCAATATTAGGAGACACTTCGGTGTCAATATCAAGAGACACTGGAGTGTTAATATCAGGAGAAATTGAGGTGTTATAAGAGCAATAGCGGACCCTTCTAGGTATGCCTATTTACCCACGACTAAGACTTGGCAGTTTTAAAACCAACCATTTTAGGTTTTAAAATCACACGCAAAAGATGTGGTGCATAATATATGTCTTTATTCCACTTTCCTCAAATTGAACATATACATGCACATCCAATCAAACTTAACATACCTTATGAGTATAAACATTTGCAATAATGTGTCATTAAATATGTTATGAATTTACACATTACATACAATTACGCAAATTTCCAACTCATAAACAATCATATTCAATTCACATCGTATAAACCCTTCGAACACATTTGTATTCATAAGGACACATTCATCCTTGAACACACCATACATTTCTACATTAGACACATTATTTACTAACCATACATTCTTTAAGTAATTACCTTAATTAACAATGCATAACTAAATTAACTTTTACTCAATTAATCTAACATTATCTAGATTCATTTTCAACCTCAATTAAGTTCAATTAAACCATTATTAAGTACCTTAAACTTATATAGTCTGACAATTATCTAAAACCAACATTTTCTCCTTCTTAAGTACTGCCTATGATCATGGGCAGATGATCGTGGGATGGGTGCCACGATCGTGTCCTACCCATTTTCTTGCACATTTTCCAGATTTAACACCTTCATTCCAAATTCCAAACACCTTTATTTCAATCCATATATCATATCCCAATTATACCTTAACTATATTTCAATTCCTTATCAAATTCATATCCAAACCCAATTCAAAAATCATTCATTAAACAACTCACAACTCATTATCTTACATACATCAAAATCAAAACAGAATTTGCCAACAATAATTTTTTTTCCATCACTCATCACAACACATATTTCATGCCAATTCAACTATCATAAAACTAGCACTAATAAATGCTATCAAGTTTACAATTCCCTTACCTATTTAACTTCAAATTTCAACTATAGAGAACTAGCTAATCAACACAACCTCAAGGTGAAAACAAGGTGATTTTCAGATAAGATCAAGGATAACAATTAGCTAGTTTTCTTAATTATTTTATGAAAGATTAACATGTATGTTTCATGCAACAATTTAGATAGAGTTTAACCGAAATTCAGAGAGAAGGAGGAGGAGTTTCGGTGGTGAAACAAAGGGAAAGACAACAGAAACTTGCTGTTGGGATTTGCCTCTTTAACATGCTAGGTGTCTTCAAATTATTTAAGGATGTGTCAATTAGCATGTAATGCCATGTATCAATTGATTATGTTGCCACTTATCTCCTTAAAATGCTGCCATTTGTCACCAAATAATTAGTCCACATGTCACATAATAATTGGTCCATTTGTCAATTATTTCCTAGTCAACTTGTCACACATTTT
>JAOQMS010086445.1:0-20408 GCA_027563885.1 Erythroxylum longipes | reverse complement strand
TGTTAATAAAACAAAGTGAACCGTTTTGGTTAACATTTGGTTATTACTTTTCTGTACTTTATGTTTATGGTTTTAACAAAAAAAAATACATACTGACTTTTAATTGTTAAGTGATGTGGCACACCACCCTCGCGGGCACTGATTCGGATATCACCATCGATATCGGGTTCGGGTCTAGCGGGAGTGGGGTGTTACACTTACATTATAACCAAACCACATATATGTACACCCCCACACTTATACTTTTGTATATCCGTAAACTCAATAATTAACAAATGCTCCACTGGCTTTATGGCTTGTGTAGGACATTTGGTTAAGTTTAAAAGCGTATAATGTGGTTAGTACATAAAGAAAGGCTAATAAAGCTCAAAGGAGCTTATCAAAAGGAAAATCATATAATGATTAGGCTATTTTGCTAATGTAGTTTGGAAAAGAAAAGAATGACTAATCATTTCCATGTTAATGCTTATGATAAAAATGTGGTCTTGAATAGAAAATCAAGACAAAGATAGGATGTGCATGTCATGAAGGTCACACATTATCAAAAGACATTGAGACTAATATGGAGGTGTCAGTCTAATAAGGCTTAAAATCTCACTGGCTTTGTTTACCAATAGTCACTAATCTTCTAAAGATAATGCACATTGGCCAATCACAAAAGTAAAAGTACATGCTAAAGTTGCCATGAAATTCTCTAGTCAATTCATTCTCTAATCATGACTATAATCTTAGAAGCAATAGAAAATGAGAAAATGTTTATTTGTTTGTTTTATTCTCTCTCTAATTTTGATTGCAAACTTAAAACAAGCAAGAAACAAACTGATATAGAAACGCACGAGCATAACTAACTAGGACGAAAAAGTAAAGGAAAAGAAATTTACTTCCCTTGGGTTACCTCCCAAGAAGTGCCTTTGTTTAGTTTCGTTGGCTCGACTCTATGTTTTCTCCTTACATGACAAAATTATAATCCTCGGGTGTCATAATTTAAGCCATTTCTATGTGAGGTTGTTCAAGATAGGATGTTGGTTGATAGTCTGTCATATTCAGCATATGCTCTATCTTCAGATTCTCAATCTCCACTGAGTCCATGCTCTCAAGAAATATTTCTAATGACTCTTCTCCTTTTCCTTCTTCATTCACTTTCTCTAACTTGCTAAGTAAAAGTAAATAATCATTCTTAACAACAAATTGGAACTCAGCATTTACCTTCAAGCTAAAAGATATGGTTTTTTCTCCTTCGAGCTCTTCCTCCACTTCTTCTTCTTCACAAACAATTCCTTGAGTGTTACACTCAAGATTCTTAAGCTCCTCATCACTTTATAAAGCCTCTACACTAACATCCTTTGGGTACACATTGGGTTGATATGGCTGATCCTCTTCGATTTGTGATTCTAGGCGTTCAGTCTTCTCTGCCATCTTAACCATTTGGCTTGCCACGTTATAGAGTCTAGACATTGTATCCTGGTGGAATTGCCTCATATTCTGCTGAATTTGCATCATATCCTCCTAGAACTACTGTACACTCTCTTGAAGTTACTGCTGTATACTCTGTTGAAATTGAAAACGAGCAGTAATAGTCTTGATAATTTCATCCAGAGATATACCTAAGTTTTTCTGGTTTTCTAGCTTTTAAGCATTAAACCATATATCTTGCCAGTGTTGCCTTTCATCCTGGTGGAATTATAGGGTATTTTGTTGGATCTACTGTATATTCTTTTGATTTGCTAATACCCTATTGAAACTACTGCATGTTTTGTTGAAATTGTAGATTGTTTGCAATTGTAATATCAATTATATCTTCCAGAGATGTACCAAAATTTTGTTGGTTCTCCACATCTTGGATGCTTTGCCTTCCATCATGTTGGAATTGTAGAATATTATGCTAAATCTATTGCATATTCTGTTGAATTTGTAGCATGTCTTGTTGAAGTTGAATACTATTAGCATTACAAGTCTTGATAAGGTTGTCCAAATATGTACCTCAGTTGTGATAAGAAACTTCTGGTCCATATGGGAATTGTTATGTGTCCTGCATACTATCATGGAAGTAATTCTGTTTATTATGCTATCTAAAATTAAAATTTGTATGATCAATCCAAACATAACTATAAAGTTGGGAATGAGTTATGAAAGAAATTACTTTTGTCCATGAATATGTATTTTTGTTTCAAATTTTAAATAACTAATACTAAATAGAAAGTGAAAAGATCAAGAATTAACTTAAAAGAAACAAATTGCAAACAAATATGTACAACACAACAATTAAAATCAAGAATAAAAACTAAGCATTACACTCCTCGGTAACGGTGTCAAAATTAACAGACAGTACATCATAACGCTACGTCAAAATAAAACTAGACCTACTACAATTCTCTAGGTCAATCTGTTTAGTTAGCTTTCGTAATGAAAATAACTGGTGTTTAGGTTTAGGGGATTTTGGTTTTAAAATAAGAAAATAAAATGAAACTAAACTAACAACAAGCAAATTAAAGAAAACATGCGAAAATTAATGAAAGTGGTGAATTCGTTAGGGACCTGGTTCTTTGGTTCTATTTCGGCCTACACCTTAGACATATTTCATTGATTTGTTGTTCTTTTACCTCTCCTAGCAACTATTAATCATTAGTTAACGATAAACTCTACTAACTCTAGTTTTCCCTTAGGTTATGTTTAAACAAGACACGGTAGTTAATTAAACTTAGCCACCGAATAACTTAGGATAAAATCTCTAGATTCAAATGGACAGCCACATTACAAATTAGGAAAACCAATTAATCAAGGCAACTACCATATATGATGAGGTCATTTAACCTAAGTTATGTTATCCCTAATGATTACGAACCATTAGTCAAATGAATTTCAACAAAACAATTACAAATTATATTGAAATTCTAGCAACAGGTTTGTAATAAAACAATCCAATGAATGCATTCAAATCATCTTTTTGCAATACCTAAAAAATAGACATAGATAACACAATCAATTCCTAAAGAGAGAAAGAAACAACAAATATAAGGAAGAAGCAGTTAATTGGGTCATCGGCGTCGATGTCACCTCCAACCTGGCGTTGGGAAGCTACCCCTCTATGGGTCTCTCACAGTTGAGAGCTTTGGTTTCTCTCTTCATTCTCTCCCAAAACTCCTAAAGCTTTTCCCAACCAAAAACACTCCTATTCTTTCATATCTCATGACTGTCACCACCTGGATGCTTTTCTCTAAACGAAACATCCAAAACCTTTAAAAACAAACCCTCATTGTCACCTGCTGCTTTTATTAAAAACCTACGGTTAAGGTGGTGTGGTTTCCATCTCACCTGTGTGAGAGTTGCTGTATTCTTTGTTTTATTTCTGTTGGCATTTTATTCTTCTACTTTGATCGTTTTGGTCCTCCTTGCTTTCACTATGCACCACCTTTTTGCTCCTTTGCTTTCCACCATTACTTTATACCTTAAACACTTGATAGCTGGCTTGCATGTGGAAAATACTGCATAGTTGTGAGGCATGTCTCATGGCTATGCAACAATTCCTGCAAACATGCTTCACCCTCCATTCTTTCATTCATTATTTACATCAAGTGTAGTTGTGCACCAAGATCTTTTAACAGCCGACACCTATCCAAGCTTTGTCCTCTTGCCAGCCATCCCACATTGCATGGCTGTGAAATTTTCTAGATGGTTGTGAGCTATGTTGCTTCATGATCTTGTTATTTTATGGTCTTTACTTGCCTCAATCTTTCTCATTCTTGCTCCATGAAGACAACAAGTAAGTGTGATCCTTTGGAAAACGACCCAAATATAGTGCTTTCCACTCTTTTTAACTTCTTTGCTTCCGAATTGTGCCTAAAGCCACAAATGAGTCAAAGTGAGTATATTAGGTAATTACATGTCATTAGTCACTAAATGTTATGGAATAATTATACAATCAATTAAGCACATGTCAAAACGGCCGATAGATCAGTCCACCATCCAAAAGGTGTGGTCAAAGATGTTTTGGTTAGAGTAGACAAGTTCACCTTTCCTATAGATTTTGCAATCTTGGACATAGAAGAAGATGTGGAGACCCCTATTATACTTAATAGGCCATTTTTAGCTATCTCTTAGTCTATCATAGATGTTGATGGGGGCTACTTGACTTTGAGAGTGGGGGATGACAATGTGTTGTTTAAAGTGTCTAAGATTAAAAGGAATTCTCCCAAATTTGCATGGGATATAAAGAGCTATGAATCTTATAAGGACGTTACGTAGGGTTATCCTTATAAGAACTAATTAGAGCAATCTACAATTCAACAAAAGACTAGAAAGAAGAAAAAAACAGAAAAAGAAGGGTGGTGAGAACTATAGTCCAGTAGCTAAGGCAAATTTATGAAAGTTCTAATGGCGTTATCATCATATGACCCATTTAAACCACCATGAGCCAATAAAGAATGTCGAGCTAGTGATGGTAAACAAAGCACTGCATGGGAGGCAACCTATGATTTTCAATGCTTAGTTGTTCATCTTTTGTATCAGAGTAGGTTTCTAATTATATTTATGTGTGTTTTTAAAGTGAGTGAACACCTAGAGGAGATCAAGAAGGAGTGGGACTTGGGGATTCTTATTTTGCTCTTTTTCAATATGAATGAGAATGGTTTGACAAGAGAAACAATGAGGTGGTAATGTCATTATAAGGTATGGAGGGCCCTTGGGAGTGAAAAGAGGAAAGAAGAGTGAAATCGAAGAAAATGTAGAAGTTTACAAGGTCACAATCGTGGCTTGCGGTAGGGCAGTCTTGGTATCTGCTAATTTTTTCCAATTTTTTTCCAATTTTGTCCCTCCTAACCCCTTCCTAACTTATATATTTACACATCCCTCACATTTCCTACACATTTCATTTTCTCACTATCTCTCTAAACATAAGAACTCACTTCTCTCTCTGTAAGCATCTTATGCCTTTATCTCTCCTAAAATTTCCTTACAACTATCAGTCTAATGGGGCCATGCATTAAACAAAAGGTCAAGCATACTCAACCTAAAGGCAAGGTCCAAGTATCAGGTCGTGGGTAAAGAAACTGAGTGGTGGATTACAGAGCACCTTTCCCGATCTACTTGGAGGAGGAAGGTAACCACTACCACATTCAGTAGGAAAAATTCATGCAATTTAATTATGTTTTTCATAAAGAACTAACCCTATAATTCTTCACCTTCCTTTAATACTATCCAATTAACCCAAAGAACCTATGGTTTTGGTTTTGGGGTCAACCATATGGCTTAGACTATGACATTTTGTGTGAAATCGGTGGATTTCCCAACTTAACCATAGTAGATTAGCACGATGACTTTCGTGCCACCTGCTATTGGAGTGAACTGACTAGGCCGGAGAGTTTTCACGCTAAAAATGCCCACATTAACATTATTTGAAGCCCCAAAAACTTGTTATTACATGGGTTCATGTTTCAAATTGTATTTGACAAAAGAGAAACAAATAAGTGTTCAACAAAGAAACTTTTCATCTTTTGGTGCATGGATAGTGTCAAAGTCTACACCTCTACCTACGTCTTTAATGCAATTACTGCTACTTTGAAGAAAGATAAGAAATAATTTGGGCATGGGGTACTTAGTCACGACTATTGTAGAATACTATGGTGTTAATTGTAATAGACTAATTATCCATCATCTTGAGTTTCTCAACACTTGTCACTTGATGAGAGTTGAAATCCTGAACACCCACAATATGGAACTTCGAGATATCAGCACAAAATCTCATGTTAAAACTAGGGAGGGATAGGCTAGTTCAAGCTCGGCACCACTGCAACAGAAGGAGTACTCAATCAGTGAGGAGTCAGAAGAGGAAGAGCCAACGGGATGGAAGAAGGCAATGGAAGCCATTTCAGAAAATGCCAAAGTGTTGAAGGAGATAGATAGAGAACGAAGATGTCAAAACTGGGACATACGACACATTCACAGATATTTCGACGCTCAAGGTGTTCAACTACCACCTTCAACACCATCACCAACTTAATCACCATGATGGGTTCTATACTTTAACCCTTGTCTTTTATTTTATTTTTGTTTTGATTTGTTCTCATGTTTCTCATATCTCATTATTTTTATTCCCACCTTACGTATTGCTTATTTGCTTTTCTCTCATTGAGGACAATGTGTTGTCCAAGTATGGGGAGGGTTGTGTACATTATAGGTTTTTATTTGAATGTGAATTTTGCATGTTGTATGATAGTTTTTTTTAGGATTACATTACGTGATTCGTGTGAATGTGTCAATGGCTAGGACTTAACGGAATTGATTAAGCTCTAAACATAGTCTTTTAGGTTACAAAACTTTATTAGCTTGAGAAATTAGTGCTTTAGGTTGCTTCGGTTAAATATGCATGTTAATTAGGATGCAATTTTAGGCCATTAACTCTAGGAATTGACCACATTCATTTATAATTTTAGGTTAATCAAATAAGTAGCATCGTTAGTATCTTTTCATGAGAATGATTAGCTTAAGAAATAAGGTAAGCAAGAAATAAAAAAATATTAAAAAATTTGTTATGTAAATCTTAATTAAATAACGATTCCGCTGGCCCTTTTTGAAAAAAATTGGGCGATGAATAGAGCTAATAGCTAGTTGAGAATGTGATGTAGCTGAGTAATCAGGGGACATTTATCACAAATGTTTGCCTTCGCGTCAAAAGACTATAATGGCATTCCAACCAAGCTATTTAATGAAAACATGGCCTAGTTGAGTAATTAGGGGACATTCATCACAAATATTTGCCTTTGTATTAAAATACTAGCTTTACGTTAATAAAATTAACAAAAATAGTGTGTTGTTTAATAAATCATACTGATCTTGTGATAGTATGATTTCTTATGAAAAGCTGCTTAAGGATAGTTACAATTTTGAAAAAAACAAAAAATTATCAATGTGTGTATGTAAATGATAGGAGTGAATGAATGTGACATTAAGTCCTAATTAGTATGTCTATTTAGTTTGAAGTACTTAGACATATATTTCACAAGATAATAAGTTATAACAACTTGAAGGATCATGTTTACAGTTAAATTTGTTTCGTGAAGTTTAACGCCATTATACCATTGTTACATATGTTTGTTTTGTTGTTAGGCGTGTTTTATGTTTTGTGTTTTGCTTGTTTTGTTTTTGCTTGAGGATAAGCAAAGTTTAAGTGTGGGGATATTGATAATTGTAGGGTACATAATATTTTAGTGGGTAGTTTAGTATTTGTTTAGTTGTTAAATTGAATGATTAGTGCAAGTTTAGGTTACGATTGTGTTATTTAATTAGATATTTGTGTTTTGATTATTTTATAGGTTAAAGTATGCTATTGAGCTTAAATTTTGTGTATTTCAGGTGCCTTAATGTGTTTGTCAGTGTTTTAGATCAAATATCAAAGAACAGAGGAAATTTAGAGGAAGCCCGGAGTAAGATCCAGGCTTACGATCGTGATAGAAGCTTGGTTATAGAGAGCAAAATCAAGTGCCACAATAGTGGCTTGCGTGACCACAGACGCGGATTGACTTGTAAAATGTGACTTTTTGAGGAATATTTACAACTTTTGGGTCAGGTAAGCCCAAAAATTTGCCCTAAATGGAAAAGATATATAAAGAAAAGAAAGAAGACCAAAATGAGGGCTCCATTTTTATGCCACTTTGAGAAAGATCCAAGGGAGAAAAGAAGAAGAGAGAAGGAGGAGAAAGGAAAAAGGAAAAGAAGGCCGCAATGCTGCTATCTTCCTAATTCATTCTGACCCTTTCAAGTGAAGTTTAATTTTATCTTTATTATTCTTTCTTTTGAATGTGTAAGATGGATTTGTGATTGATGATGATGTTCTAAACTCCTTTAGGGATTTGTTCTTGAATTAATTCTAAAGTGATTTCTTTTGATGTTAATACATTAGGTATTGTGATTATTTGTTGTATTTTCATGCTTTGGTAAGAAATCAAGAGAGTGAACTGATAGCAAAACGATTAGATAGAGTGATGAGAGTTAAACAATCTAATAAATCACACAAATAATCAAATCGATAATTTATATGAAGAGAGATCTCATGTAAGGACCCTATAGCTTATTAGAGGGCCTAAGATCTGATTGGATGTGTGGGTTTTTTGTTAATTAAGAGATTGTAAATTTCATAATTTAATTAGGAGTTATGATTTAGGGTTTATTGATTATAACTCAAGAGAGAGAAATCTACCATTTAAAAGTCTAGGACTGATACCATATTAACTCAAAAGGAATCATATTAGCAGTTGATGATAGGATAAATCCCCCTTCTCATAATTGGTTAATCTTCCTTGTGTGATTTTTTATTGTTCATTGGTGGTGCTCAATTTTATCATTTGTGTGCTAATTTTACAATTTCATTTTCAATGAATCCATATTCACGAATTTACTATTTTGTTTAGTTTTTATTTCCTTTCTAATAATCTTTTCAAGCCTTAGATAACTTAGAATTAGATTAGTTCACTAACTTCTCGTGGGATCGACACCTTTACTACTATAAGTTTACGATCCTTTTACTTGCAGATATTGAGGGTTTTATTAGAAGTAAAACTTGCTCAAGAATAATGTTAGCTCAAAAGTAAGTAAAAGAAGTAATAGTGTCCAACTTTAGTACTGAACTTGACCATGATGATAAAGAATATGAGAGACAAGAAGAAAACTCCACGTTTAACGTCAAGAGCCTTCCCTAGCATGGTGGCTATATCTGGGATGCATGGTTTAATTGTGCTTCCAATCGAGCACGTAAAACTAGAAAGATCCCAGTTTAAGAAAATACTTTCTTTCTTTCTTAGTTGGCATTCATTATTTGATAAACCGGAATAATCATTGCCATAGTTGGACTTGAGAGTTTGATGATCATGGAAACTTAAGGAAGACTCTTCACTCCCATCATAAGCACTCCTAAATCCAGCAAACATCATCATTCCTCAGATGCTCTTAGATATGATTTTACTACTTACTTTGAGTAATTTTCATTAATAATGGAACTACAATGCATGTTAGAGAAGTGCTCTAAAGGCAATCACCTTTAACATTTATCGTACAAATATTTTTAATTAATAACAAGGATTTTTCGTTAATTTAATGTTCATGTTATTTAAGAATTGATAGTGATCTTAAATCAAATTAATGAAGTCTTTGATACATTACATAGCATAAAGGAAATCATGATGAGATTATGATAATAAGATTCCTATCATGTGTAATTATGTTAGTATCTAAATTATCCTTAGTCATAGGATTAACAATATGGGACATTATTAATCCAGATAGACTAGAACATGTTATACTCCTTGATTAGATCAAGCAGTGGATCTTACAAGCTGTAAGCATAAGTTGTTTAGAGTTAACTTATAGGTGCTTACTAAGAGTAGTAAGTACATTAGATGACCTGCCATGAGACAATCATATAGATAATTTATTATAGTGTCAACGATGGTCTCATCATAGCAATGATGTAAATATCCTTAGACTTGAGGTGCTCAAAGATATCTTGGATACTAATACTGTACTTTGACTCCATTCCTCATTGCCTCTTAGAGGTTGCTCATAAGGTGGTGATTGGATACAACTTGAGGTATTTGAAGGTAACTGAGTAGCCAATAAAGGATTCACCACTCCTAATTGAAGGAGATGATACCCACAGCCTCTTGTCAGGGTCATTACTTGAGAATCTCTAGCCAACATCACTTAGGCTAGATGTGACGTAATTAGTCTAGTGGGAGTTGACACTTTAACCATACTCTGAACCAAGTGGGTATAGATGGTGAAAAGATGACATGCACAGGAACATTGTCTATGAAAGAGTTTGTAGTCAAACCACTGATTTTTTGATCAATTAGGGATCATGATGTGTTGTTAGATAGTGCTCATGACTTGCTTGAATTAAGTGTTAATTCAAGTGGCCAACATAATCAGGAACCTAATAGGTTACATGCATTGAAGATGCGAAAAATGAGTAAAATGGTTTTTGGATGAGGATCCAAGATATGAGAGATGTATGACTAGGCTACGCAAGTGTGGTAGTTTAGGTTCATTTGATTGTGAATCATATGACACATGTGAATCTTGCTTATTAGGTAAGATGACAAAATTACCCTTTAAAGAAGGGGTGGAAGTTTCATGCTAAATTAAGTGGGATTAAAAACCACTTAATTCCCATTAACCCTACATTGATGTTGGGGGTTAGAGGAAGGAAAAAGGGTCTAAGAAACATTAATTTCGTATAAGTGTTGTGTGAAAAGAAGAGATTTTTTGGTGAAGTGTTCATCATCTTCTCTCATTCTCTACAAACACTCTCTCAAAGAATACATCACAAAGCTAGCACTTTGTGTGTGTTCTATCCGTTCTTCCTAAGAGGTTTCAAGCTTTAATCTTTACATGGACATCATTAGAGATGTCCTCCTTTAGTCTTTGTGGTTTACGACAACCCGAAGAGGTGAAGACAACAAAGAACGAAGGAGATTGTAAGGTACACATCTAAAGTTCATGTTTTATTAAGGTTACATCTAATGGAACTTGAAAGTTCTTGGCTTTTTGGGTTTTGTTCTATATTTTTGCTGCTGTTTTCTATTTTTGATGCACGTGATGCAAGGTCAAAAGCCAACAGTGGTATTAGAGCCATCTTGTGCCTATTAGATGTAATTTCTATTACATGTACAATAGGATTGCATGATTGTGACAATTGGGGTTCTATTCTTAGAAAATTCGAAATCAAATTATGAAAAATAATTTTCACGATTTTCTTTCACTGATATGCTCATGAGATTTTTTTAGATGGTCTTTGTGATTGAAAATTGGTTTTAATGTGATCAAAATATTTATTTTTGAATTTTATACAAAATGCATGAAAAATGTTTTCTTGCAGAACATATGATGTTATTTGGATAAATTATTGAGGTTGAACATGTTTTTCTTGGAATTTGATTCTGAAAATTTTATGTAAACATATATAGAATGTGTTCAATCGTCAGAAATTTTTCCATAATTAATTAAAATTGTTTTAATTAATTTTTCAAATAGTAAACAGATCTAGTCGGTTTTGTTGAAATTGATGGAACTGTTTTGTTTGATAATTTTGTATGTGTATGTTTCGGTTCCAGAGCCTTAAAAGTATTTTTGTGTGATAAAAATGCATTATTTTGATGTATTATGCATTCCAAAATGATTTTTCTCAAAATTAGATTTCTGGAAAAATTTTAATGTCAAATTTGTCATTTTTATGTGTCTAGGTGTAGTTTCAGTTATCTTGATGATTTTGAGTGATTCCAAAATTAGTTTGATGAAGTTGAAATGACTTGGAGATGCATGGAATGATGATTTGATGTTTTGGAAATTTTGAGAAATTTTGGAAATTAATTTAAGTGGAGAATTAATTTTTCTAGTATGATTAGAAATTGGCATGTGTGACAAAATTAAAGTGTTTAATTTTGACATCAAATAATTATTTTTAAGGTGTATTAATTTTTGAATTAATTTCTGGAAGTTGGAGTTTAGTTTTATTTGATTAATATTAAATTCCAAATTGAAATGACATGTAAAGTTAAATTTAGTCAAGATTAAAATTAGTAAGCAATTCAATTTAAGAGTTGAATCAACTTCTAAATTTTAGGATCCATAAATTGTAACCAAAACTCATGCGTTTAATTTGATGCATTTTAGGATTGTTTGGACTTACATGATGGATGGTTATGGACTTAAGCCCAATATGATTAGGGTGTCCATATCATGCCATATAGCTATCGTAACTATATATATATATGATATATATAAGAACATCCTAGTTAGATGAGACCTACGTAGAAATCCCTCACTAAGAATATTAAAACTAACACCTTCCGTTAATATGGTGAGAACCAGAGTTATTTTAAAATTAGGCTAGTTCGGTAAACCTAAGCCCGCTCTACTCGAATATATTCGATCCATAGAAATATGATTTTTGGATTAATGGGTCGGTTTTAACTAGCTGAGTTGATTTGTTGAGCAAACCCAAGGTCAACATGAACAGAGGCGAAGTTGGGTAGTGTACATGAGATATACATGTATCAAGAGTTAATAGCCCAACGTGAGTGCACACATCAACAGTTGATAGCACTAGATTCGATAGTTGCATTATAAATGCAATTGGTATGATAGATACCTACTAATTGACCTAAGGTGGCTTGTTAGGCAAACCCAAGGTCATTCTTAGGGATATTGGATATCGACCCACTAGGAAAACTTCTATACAAGTTCTCTTCGATTTATACAGAGGGTTATGGATTCGTGAGAAAATAGTGGGAGCGATACTACATGTTATTAAAGTCCTAATTGATATGCATTTACGTACAGTCTAACACCATTTCTCTCTTTGACATTAGGTTGTAGGAATCGACACCATGAGCACTAGTGTGAACCTACACTCACTTATGGAAGCCAATAAGTTGACTGGACCCAACTTCCCAGACTAGCTTAGGAACTTGAGAATAGTTCTCAAGTTGGAGAAACTAGATTACGTCTTGGAAGAACCACTTCTAGATCCTCCTCCTTCTGATACTTCTGATAGTGATCAGAGGGCATACAGAAAGTATCTTGATGATAGTGAGATGGCTATCTGCATAATGTTGGCCACTATGTCACTGGAATTGTAAAAGTAGCATGAGGCTATAGATGATCATACCATAGTTTATCATCTAAGGGAGCTGTTTGATGAGCAAGCTAGGTCCGAAAGGTCGAGATCTTGAGGTTGCTCTTCTGATCTAAGATGGCTGAGGGGACATCTCCAGTGCAATATAAACTGAAGATGAATGGCTATATTGAGAGGTTGACCTCTTCAGGTTTTTTGATGGATCATGAATTAAGTATACACTTAATTCTAAATAGTTTGACTGATAGTTATTCATAGTTTATGCTTAAATATTGGATGAACCATATATCCACAATGATTCTTGAGCTGATCAACATGCTCAAAATAGTTAAGACATCTTTCTACAAGGACAGTAAGGTTGTGATGCTAGTAGACTCTTCTAGTTCGAGGAGGAAGAACTAAAAGAAGAAGAAGTCTACAAAACCTAAGGGAGGTATGGCTGAAAATAAAGCCAAGGAGACTGTCCCTAAGGGAACATGCTTACACTATGGCAAGGATGACCATTGGAAGAGGAACTTTAAGGCCTATATGGAGTCATTGAAGAAGGCATTAGATGCCCCATCTATGTTAGGTATGTTTATTATTGATATTAATATTGTTTCTAATAACATATAGGTATTGGATACTGGTTGTGGCTCATACATATGTACTGATATGCAAGGCCTTAGGAATAGTAGACAACTCAATAAGGGAGAGTCAGACCTGCGCGTGGGCAATAGAGCAAGAGTTCCAGCATTAGCTGTAGGAACCTATGTATTGACACTCCCTAGTGGGATTTTAATAGAATTGGATGATTATTTTTATGTACCTGTATTGACTAAGAATATTATTTTAGTTTTTAGTCTTAAAAAAGCTGGTTTCCATTTAAATTTTAGTAATAATGGTTGTTCTATTAGTTTGAATGGAATGTTTTGTGCTATGGGTACATTATGCAATGGAATATACATAATAGATATGTCCACTCCAGCTTTAAATATCAATGATAATAAAATACAAAAACAAGATAATGTGAAATCATCTTACTTATGGCATTGTTTTTGTTGATGGTAAAACCTATTTACTTGTTTTACGCTCAAAAATTACAAGTGAACGGGTCGTGAGTTGTAGCTTAAAAGAGTGGATAT
This sequence comes from Erythroxylum longipes, assembly GCA_027563885.1. Lineage (NCBI taxonomy): Eukaryota > Viridiplantae > Streptophyta > Magnoliopsida > Malpighiales > Erythroxylaceae > Erythroxylum > Erythroxylum longipes. Next base: position 6,659 of record JAOQMS010086445.1, on the reverse strand, counting down.
CAATCCCACAGGGATTGATGCCCAGACACTACTTAATTTTGATAAAACTTTTTTTAAAAAATGAAAATTTTAAAAGTAAATAATATGGAAAATTAAATTAAAATTAAAAGACTAACTCAAAACAATAGACAATACCAACATGCAGAAAAATCAGAATTCAAGAATCTAAAGACAAGAGATCACTTTTTTTCCTTATTTTGTCTCCCTCTTATTTTATTGATTGAATTGTGTCTCACCCTATATTTTCGAATGTAATAACTATCCTCTCTCAAGGTGTAATTAATTATCCCTAATCAAATTTAAGGGAATCAATTGGATAATCTCTCAACCTACCCAATGAATCTTATAGGTGATCAATTGACTAGCCGAGATCTCTCTTCTAACTATTCAATTGATGTGATAATTGTAAGTCTTTAAGTTGCCAACTCTCGTTGTACAATCCTACGTAAATTTATCTTACTCACTCTCTCGATTTGCTGTAACATAACAATAAATCAACAATTATCAAAGAAAACTTCATTCAATTCACAAAATAGGAGTTTTAACAAAATAGTTCAAAAGCAATCCGTAAAACTAAATTAGCCTAACATGGTCTCCATAAAATCATCAACATTCAATAAACCATTTTACAATGAATAGAAGAAGTAAAATTGATAGAAAATTGAATAATAAGACTGCTCTTCTTTGCTAAAATCTGGAAATTTTAGTATTGATGTGCTACTTTGCCCTAATCTTGATGATGATCCTTGATTTCAATCCTTCTCTAAGTCTCCAAACATATGTTCTTCACTCTAAAGATGGTCTTTCTACAGAACGGTTTCATCCTCTTATCAAGATGGAGGCTTAATGATGCTTAAATAGTCCAAAAACCCTAAGTTTAATGAAGCCCCGCATATTGTCTCGGATTATAATTCCCACGATCGTGGGAATTGGTCACAAATGCACTCCTCTTTTCTCCTTCTCTTGATTTCTAGCTCAATCTCCAAGTTGCTCCATCTTCCTTCCTATACAACAAATAGTCAATTCTTACCCTAAATTAACATCAAACACAAAAGAACAACAATGGAAATCAAACTAAGCAAAACTATACAAAATGAATGCTAAACTATAACAAAAATCAACAAGTATGCAAGAAAAAACCTGCCATTTACATAGAAAAATAGAGACTAATGCACAGTTAGAGAGTGGTAGGAGGATTTCGTGAGTTAGAGAGAGAAGAAGTGAAAATTTTGAGAGTGGGTAAAAGAGAAAAATGGGAGGGAAGTTTAAATTTCCATCTTGGATGGAATTCGTGGGAATTCCCACAATTCCCACAATCATGGGAATCACCACAATTCCTACGATCATGGGTTTTCTCTCCAGAAACTTTCTTGAGAGCTTTCCCATGATTGTAGGAATCACCAAGATTCCCACGATTGTGAGAATTGGTAATTCTTACAATTCCAAACCTTCTCTTAAGCTTAATATTAGTTCTCCATGATCCCACTACCTACAAACATCTCAAAATAATATCATCAACAAGAAATTTGAAAAGAAAAATAAGTTTAAATTCAAACAACTCCACACAAACATCAATCAAACTTAGATCAAACCTAATCATAACCAAATAAATCGAACAAACAAGTCAGCCAAAAAAACAAAAGAAAATGAAATTCCATGGGTTGCCTCCTATGCAGCACTCCTTTTAATGTTTGTAGCTCGACTCTCTATCCTTGGAAACTCATCCAGGATCAATTATAAATGGCATTCTTCCACCTTTTTCATTCAACATCGATTTTGTAGCCTGTAAGTAAGCTACAAATAGTAAAATGAATAGGAGGACAATATAAATAAAGTTGAGAAAACTAATTAATCTCATCAATGTCCTTTTCATTAACAACTTGTCAATAAAATAGGGAATAATAAAACTCCCTGAATCTTCCATCAAATCAAACAGCTTGTCCTATACGAAGGTGAGTTGCTCTCTTCCTTCCTTAATTACCTTCATCTCCTCTACTTCTTTCACTTCCTAAATAAAGACTTTCATAACTTCTTCAAACTTGATGTCTATTGTCATCTTTTCTTCGTCTTTTTGTTCTTCAGAAGATTCAAACACATCAATTATCATGAATGAGCTACTATCCTTCAGATTCTTAAATACATCATTCATGTTGAATGTCTCTTGATCATCGTTAATCCAAAAGATAGAATTCATTTCATTAATATCTTCCTAAGATTTTTCGATGTTAACCTTTGGTATATCAAGAACTAGTGAATAATTGGGAGGGTTGGCATTCTTTTCTTCAATCTCTTTTTTTGTCTCTTATTCTTCAATAAAGTAGGGTTCAGCGTGGTGTTCCACTGGTTCTTCTAGCTCTTCCTCATTCTTAAGTATGATAGAATTGCTCTCGTTGATGTAATTCCATATTTCTCAGAGATTCTTCCACACTTCTCTTACAAAATTCACAGGAAATATGTCTTACTTGAATCTCCAGGCTGTGAATAGAAGCAGCATGATTTTCAAAATTTTGATCGAATATCTTTTCTAGGTTCTTCTGACTTTCCTCCTGGCTGGAAAACATCCCCTTTTGGTTCTCCTCTTGAGCTGCCAATTTGGAACCAAATATCTCCATAAACTTGTCCAACTTACTCTCCATCGCTCCAATTCAATCTTGCTAAAATTCAAATAGGTCTTGATGTACCATGTGAGTACTCGTATTATTGGACCGATAAAAATTTGGGTGGTTCTGCCATCCTACAGTGTACGTGTTCCAATAAGAATCGGTACTTCCCTAACCATACTGTGCCTCATTGCAATTTGCAAAAGTTCCTTTCTCCCTATAATAATTGTCTTCCATCATTGTTTTTCTATTTCTTCTTAGCATCTATCTCTTCAAATGTCTCATTCCTCATTCTAAGATGTCTTGATGTGTTACCAAATTCTATCGATCTTCGCGTATTCCTTGTGTTCATGCACCTGCAAATACACAAGGAAAAGTATCAAAAACTCTTAAATCAAAGTAAACTAAATTAAATACAATAGTAAACAATCAGTCCTCGACAACCGTACTAAAAACTTGTTAATGGTAAAACCTAACTACTTGTTTTACGCTCAAAAATCGCAAGTGAACGGGTCGTGACTTGTAGCTTAAAAGAGTAGATATCGATCCTACAGGGATTGATGGCCAAACGCCACTTAATTTAGATTAAATTTTTTAAGAAACAAAATTTTCAAAAGAAAATAATATGAAAATTTTAATTAAAATTAAAATACTAACTCAAAACAATAGGCAATACCAACATGCAGAAAAATCGAAATTCAAGAATCTAAAGACTAGAGATCACTTTTTCCATATTTTGTCTCCCTCCTATTTTATTGATTGAATTGTGTCTCACCCTAGATTTCCTAATGTAATAACTATCCTCTCTCAAAGTGTAATTAATTGTCCCTAATCAAATTTAAGGGAATCAATTGGATAATCTCTTAACCTAACTAATGAATCAACCTATTCAACTAGTTATTAAACTATCTTATGCGTGATCAATTGACTAGCCAAGATCTCTCTCCTAACTATTCAATTAATGTGATAATTTTAAGTCTCTAAGTCACCAACTCTAATTGTACAATCCTACATAAATTTATCTTACTCACTCTCTCGATTTGTGGCAAGATAACAATTTAAATCAATAATTATCAAAGACAACTTCATTCAATTCAACAAAATAAGAGTTTTGACAAAATAGTTCAAAAGCAATCCCTAAAATTAAATCAGCCTAACATGGTCTCCATAACATCATCAAAATTGAAATAAACCATTTTACAAAGAATAGAAGAAGTAAAATTGACAGAAAATTGAATAATAAGACTCCTTCTCTCTTTGCCAAAATCTAGAAATTTTGGTGTTGATGTGCTATTTTACCCCAATCTTGATGATGATCCTTGATTTCATTCCTTCTCTAAGGCTCCAAACATATGTTCTTCACTCCAAAGATGGTCTTTTTGGAGAAGGGTTTCGTCCTCTTATCAAGATGGAGGCTTAATGATGCTTAAATAGTCCAAAAACTCTAAGTTTAATGAAGCCCCACATATTGTCTCGGATTATGACTTCCACGATCGTGGGAATTGGTCACAAATGCACTCCTCTTTTCTTCTCCTCTTGATTTCTAGCTTAGTATCCAAGTTGCTCCATCTTCCTTCCTACACAAAAAATAGCCAACTCTTACCCTAAATTAATATCAAACACAAAAGAACAACAATGGAAATCAAACTAAGAAAAACTATACAAAATGAATCCTAAACTGTAACAAAAAAACAACAAGTATGCAAGAAAACACCTACCAATTACATAGAAAAACATAGACTAATACACACCTATTAGTCACCTTGGCCACATAAGTGAGAGACGCATGATTAAACTACACAAGTATGGTAGTTTAGAGTCATTTGATTATGAATCATATGACGCATGTGAATCTTGCTTATTAGGCAAGATGACAAAGTTACCCTTTAAGGGAAATGGTGAACAAACTACTAAGCTATTGGACTTAATACATTTAGATGTTTGTGGTTCGATGTCTATAAATGTCAAAGGTGGTTTCATATACTTCATTAACTTCATCGATAATTATTCACTATATGGGTATTTGTATCTAATGAGATACAAATATAAGGCTTTTGAAAAGTTCAAAGAGTTCAGAAATGAAGCAAGGAAACATATGGGCATAAGTATTAAAACACTTCGATCAGATCGAGGTGGTGAATAATTAAGCCAAGATTTTCTAAGTTATCTTAGAGATAATGTGATAATATCCCAGTAGACTCCACCTTACATGCCACAACATAATGGTGTGGCAGAAAGGAGAAACTGAACGTTGTTGGACATGGTGAGGTCAATGATTGGCTTAGCAGATCTGCCAAAATCCTTTTGGGGATATGCACTCAAGACTACTGTCTATATGTTAAATAGAGTCCTTTCAAAGTCAGTTGATGTTACTCTATATGAGATGTGGACTAACAAGAAACCCTATCTTTCTCATATGAAAGTTTTGGGGTTTCCATATCCTATCAGTTCTACAATATTTTGGAATAAAAGGTGTTTGTTTTAAAGAATGCTGTCTTTTTAGAGAAAAAGTTTCTTCTAAAAGAAGACAGTGGGAGAAAAATTAAGTTATGGAAGTTTAAGTTGCTCAAACAGGCGTAGATCAATTGCCTGAGCTAGAAATTATTATTCATAATGATGAAACAATAGTTTAATCTTCTGATACATAAGAAGTTTGTAGGTCAAGTAAGATATGCTATGTTCCAGAAAGATATGGATTTCTAATAAGTGAACATAATAATGTATTGCTTATAGAAGATGATGAGCCCACTACCTATGAGGAAGTTCTAAAGAGTTTAGAATTTGAAAAATAGCTTCAATCTATAAAATTCGAGATGGATTCCATTTATGAAGACTAAGTATGGACTTTGGTTGACCAAGTCGAAGGGATAAAACCTATAGGGTGCAAATGGATTTTCAAGAAGAAAACCGATATAGAGGGTAATGTAGTTACCTATAAAGCTAGACTTATAGGTAAATATTATCGTCAAAGACAAGGAGTTGACCATAATGAAACATTTAGCCCGATAGCCATACTTAAAACCATTACGATACTTCTAGCCATTGGTACTCATTATGATTATGAGATATGGAAAAATGCATGTGAAAACAACTTTCCTTAATGGAAACCTAACCAAGGATATGTACATGACACAACCCGATGGTTTCATATCGAATGATGGTGAAAAGGTATGTAAGATTTAAAAATCCATTTATAGATTGAAGCAAGCATATAGAAGTTGGAATATCTGATTTGATGAGACAATCAAAGATTTTGGTTTCTCACAAAATCTGGATGAACCTTATATGTATAAGAAGGTTAGTAGGATACTCATTGCTGCTCATTATGATTATTAGATATGGAAAATGGATGTGAAAACAACTTTCCTTAATGGAAACCTAACCAAGGATATGTACATGACACAACTCGATGGTTTCATAACCAATGATGGAGAAAAGGTATGTAAGCTTCAAAAATACATTTATAGATTGAAGCAATCATCCTGGAGTTGGAATATTTGATTTGATGAGATAATCAAAGAGTTTGGTTTCTCACAAAATCTGAATGAACCTTGTGTGTATAAGAAGGTTAGTAGGAGTGCAATCGTATTCTTTATGTTGTATGTAGATGACATACTACTAATAGGAAACGATATCTCAACTTTACAATCAGTTAAGATTTGGTTGTCCATGAATTGGTCTATGAAAGATCTTAGAGAAGCAACTTATTTTTGGGTATAAGAATCTATAGAGATAGATATAAGAAGTTGCTTGGTCTTTCTCAGTCTACATACATAGACAAGATGCTAAAGAGGTTTAGCATAAAGCAATCTAAGAGAGGTTATCTTCCTATGGCGCATAGGATTACACTCTTGAAATCTATGTTTCCAAAGACACAAGATGAGAGGACTCTGATCGGGTGTATGGTTGAGTCTTTGGATGACTCCCTGGAAACCGAATCAAAAATTTAATTCCAAGGATTGCAATATAGAGTGCAACCCCGGGTCGTCTCTCTTAATCGGAACCTAGAGCAAATGATCTAAGCTAGCCTAATTGTCATGAAATGCAAACTAAATTAGT
>JAOQMS010086412.1:0-20412 GCA_027563885.1 Erythroxylum longipes | reverse complement strand
ATAATAATAATAATAATAATAATAATAATAATAATAATAATAATAATAATAATAATAATAATAATAATAATAATTTCGTCTTTTTGCTGGTTATTCTTTTTTCATTCCAAGTTTATATTTTCAAACCAAATATTGGCATAGAAATTCTTTAACAGTAAACCAAACAAAGTAATACACATTCTATTCTATTCCTCATCTTTTCTATTCTTTAGAATAACCATTCTATTCCTTATCTATTTCATTCCAAGAACCAAACAGGCCATAAGGGTTAAAAGGTTAACTATTACTGATGATTATGTGGTTTATTTGTAAGAGTCAGATTTTAATTGTGGCATTGGTAATGTTCCTTTTTCATTTTGTAAGCTATAGGTAGTGATAAGTCTGAAAGATAGATTGATGTTATGAACGAATAAGTTGAAATCAATGACTCAAAATAGTACTTGGGATCTTGTAGACTTGCCAGAAGATTCTAAACGACTTAGCTATAAATGGCTCTTTAATACCAAATGCAACTCGAATGGCAATGTCAAGAGATATAAAACTAGACTTGTTACTAAAGGTTACACTCAGAAAGATGGCATTGATTATAAGGAGACTTTTTTTCTTGTCTCAAAGAAAGATTCATTGAGAATAATTTTAGCATTTTCAATTTGATTTAGAGCTACATCAAATGGATGTGAAAATAGACTTTTTAAATGGGAATCTTAAGGAGGAAGTTTATATGGATCAACCTGAAGGTTTTTCCATTGAAGGTAAAAAAAGTATGGCGTGTAAATTAAAGAAGTCAATATATAAACTTAAATAAGCTTCCAAGAAATGGTATATTAATTTCAATAATACCATTACTTCTTTCAATTTTGAGGAAATCACTATTGATTGGTGTATTTACCAGAAGATTGGTGATAGTAAGTTTATATTCCTAGTTCTATATGTTGATGACATTTTGCTTACTGCCAATAACTTAGGTTTGTTACATAAGACTAAAGAATTTCTTTCTATATATTTGAAATGAGAGATATAGGAGAGGCATCCTATGTGATTGGAATTTCAATATTCCATAAGAGATCAGAAGGTTTATTATGATTGTCTCAAAAAGCCTATATTGAGAAAATTCTTGAGAAGTTTAACATGCGAAAGTGCTCATTAGGTCTAGTCCCTATTCAAAAGGAAGCTAAATTTAGTCTTATGCAATATCCAAAGAATGATGTGGAATGTAAGGAAATGGAAACAATTCCATATGCTTTTGTTATGGGTATTTTAATGTGTCTACAAACCTATACTAGACTAGACATCAGTTTTGCAATTAAGATGCTAGGTAGATATCAAAGTAATCCTAGTGTTGATGATTGGAGGGTTGTAGGGAAAGTGTTAAAATATCTTCAAGGAACAAAGAGTTACATGCTCACTTATAAGAAGTCTGATCATTAAAAAGTGATTGGATATTTAGATTCAGATTTTACCAAATATGTTGATAGTAAAAATTCAACGTTTGACTATTTTTTCTATTAGCCAAAGGAGCAATCTCATGGAAGAGTTCCAAATAGTCTATCATTGCTTCATCCACTATAGAAATAGAATTTGTAGCTTTTTATGAGGCTACAATCCATGCATTATTGTAACACCCCACTGCTATAAGGTACATACCGGAATAACGTTACGACATTCTAGTACATATCCTATAACAATGGTGTGTTACCTATCACACTTTCACTTTATAACATGGCAATTAATCCAACTTAATCATGGCATCAACTATTATACAAGAAGGTCACCAAATTTTTAAAACAAATTTCCTCTTTTCATTTCGTAAATCTGAATGTACATATATTGTAGCTTTCAAAAATCTGTACATGTACATCATCAAAATCTAATACAAAATGTATTATATGAAAGAGGAAATACAAAAGATCTAACTAAATCCTTCAGTCCAGCTGACCGACCTTTGAGTCATATCTTCTTCACAAAAGTACAAGAATTAAGTTTCTTGTATGGTCTCTCAGTAGCTAGAATCCTCTCTCGGTCTTGAAATGCCAACGTGCAATTTTGGGTGAGTTTTGTGAACTCAAATGAGATAACCATCATCAATGGTTCACTTAATTCATACAACACATCAATACACATAACATGTAATTCACATCTTGGCATTTTGCATATAGCATCACATAACACATTTCTCATTTAGATATAATTTTTCATTACATTTTAATCAATCAAACACACATATTAAAATGCATATGTAATGCTCGTGATATCCACTTTCATTTATTATTGTTGTTATGACTGAGTGCATTTTTTTTCTAGCTCATATCCCTTAGTGGATACCGAGCTGTATCAGATAATGTTCCATATCCCTTAGTGGATACCGGGTACATTCACAAGTGAGCCTGAGGCTCTGATCACAGTAGGAGCTTTAAGCTCTTTAACCCGCGACTCCAGTCACAACTCCCTTTATCTTTCATGCATTCATGTAAAGGAATGCTTCACATTTTTATATTCATAATTAGTCACATAATTTCATGTTCACAATCAGAATACTTTTATCATCGGACCTTGGTCTAGCATTCAACAAACAAGTTGAGAATTATTTATTTCATCACATTCACATACAAGTAGCACTTCCAATACAGTCCTGAATATAGAACTCCTCAGACAATCAATTGTCCGAAATCAACACAATCAAATCATATTCATTCAACAATTCAAGCATAATATAAAACAAACAATTAATTGAGTGAGACCTCTAGGTTACTCAGAGATTGCTTCCGAAGCTATTGCCTCGAAGTTCCGGCAATGTCTAAATGTTGATGTTCCAATTGCTCCTCTAAAACAAGCAATGTACACATATCACACTTTAGCATAATTATAAGTATGCATTTATGCACATGTATGTATATGAAATATGTATATGAAATATGTATAATACATGTTCATGACAATCCCAAGTATCTTTCCATTAATCTCATCATATAATCATACATATTTCCAAACTCACATAAGTATCATTTATACTTATGGTTTATACAAGGATGTCAATAGGCTGGGCCGGGCCCGGCCGAGAAAACAAAGGCCGCGGGTCGGCCTGTGGCCCGCGTCGGTTGGGATGGCCCAGCCCGTGGTGGGCCCGTGGCCCGGCAGGCCAAGGGTGGGCCGGGCCAAACCCAGCCTGCCTATATTTTTTAATAATAAAAAATACAAAACGACACTATTTTGTCAGCCGGCTCGTGGCCCGCACGGGCCGACCATGGTCGGCCCCTGGGCCAAAAATCGGGTGGGCTGGGCCAGGTCGGGCGGGCTAGGTCGGAATTGACATCCCTAGGTTTATACCTCAATAAAACCATAAAAATCAAAATTCATAATTCATTTCTTCAATTCAGATTTTTCCTGAGACACACATTTGGGTCAACTTTCCATGATCAATATCATAATTAAAATGAAGAAATATGAGTGTACTTTCTTCTAAAAAATTGTTCTTCTATCTCTTAAGTTTCTAATGACACCAAGATCATTCAATTTGATTGAGTATCCTATGAGTTATGCTCACAATACCACAGACTGTGCATAATTGAACTTTTGGCTAGTTCATGACCATACCCTCAAATTGTACAACTCATAACTTTCAACTCAGATATCTACAAATTACAAACTTAATACCAATTGAAAGATAAGAGAATGAGCTACAACTTTTATGATGATACCTTTATCTAATTCAGCCTATATCCATTCAGTTTTTATGAAAACATCAAGAGAAAATTTCTGTCTCGGGTATTACTACAACCTCAATCAAGACTCAATTTCACACCAGATTTTGAAAGTCTTAGAGATAGAATTAAATTTAGACTTATTCAAGAAAGTTATAGAATTTTGTCTCTACTTTAATCTGAATTAAGAATCACTTCATTTTGACATATAAAGCTCAAGATATCATCAAAATACCAACACATGCTCAAAAAAGATCACCCGCATACAACCTTCAGATCGCGACCGCGACTGCCGCGTTTGCCCAACTGGTCTCGATTGCATTCCACGTGCACCCAGTAGCCGAAGCACTCCTTCTTTTGTCTTCATATTTTTTCCCAAACTTCACTTCCATTTCACATCTAGAAAATGAGGTTTTTAGGTAAAGTACTCTTCTAAACAATTGTTCATCTATGTCTTAAGATTCTAATGAACCTAATTCCATACAATTTGGCTCAGTATTCTGAAAGTTATACACAATTTACTCCATACTGTTCAGAATAGAGACAAAATCTTAAACTCAACTTCCAGACAATTTTCAGAACTCTTAGAGATAGAATTCAAACTCGATTTCTTCATGAAAATTGTATCTATTTGTCTCTAGTTTAATACAAATCAACAATAATACTATTTGGATATTTGTAGATCAAGATATGTCAAAAAAAACCAATGCATGTTCAGTAGAAACACTACATCTAACACATTTCCAGCACACTTCATCAACAAATTCTTCCTAATTCATCTCATTGGCTTAGTCTATCACTTCTAACTTGTATCCACATCATTTCCTCTTCAATTATAACCCAATTATATTTCAATATCATCTATACACAATTCAAAATCCATGCTTGATCATGTACACCAAAAACAAAACACATTATATACACATTCATCATAATGACCTTTCTATCTCAAAAATCATTTCAACAATAACAACTTATCAATTATCAACAAATCATATACTCAAAACAAGACATCATCAATCTTTATTCTTCATTCACGACACATACATATAAATTCATGACCAACACATCAATCTCAAATTACTCATCATACATGTTCCATTTACACTAACCCATGAAGATTAAAGCATCACTTACTTGATTTAGCTTCAAATCCTTCAAAAACACACCAACCCTAGCTTTCTTATGTCTCTCAGGACTATCATCATTCTAGGGTGGATTTGGTTGGGTTTTTTTGTGATAAATGAAGAAGGGAGCAAAATGAGAGTAGCAAATGGAAGGAGAGAGCAAGGTATAACTTGGATGAAAGTTGGTGAAGCAAAATCGTGGAAAGATGAAGAAGAATGAAGAAGATGATGAGAGTTATGAAAATAAGAAGGAAAAAGCAAGAATGAAAGCAAATAAGTGGTCTCTAAATTAAAAGAGTAGTGCGGTAGCGCATGGCTTGGCAAGTGACACATGTCACTTGCCACATGTCCTATTCCTATAGGTTCAAACTATGTTCTTTCATTTAACTAGTCTACTAAACTCCAATTTCTACTCCAATTGTCTCCAAATTTCAATTATATAAGTCATTAAATCCCAAAGTCATTAATAAAAATTTTCACTACCATTTGACTCTTAATTCTACTGCTATTTATCAATAATCTTGCCACTTGACAATTTTTTTTCCTAGTCCAAAATTACCCAAAATTTCAGAAATTTTTCTAAAATTCTCCAAAAATTCTAAATTACTAAACACACTCTCCAAATCAATTTTCAACAAATAAAAGCCATAATTTTCAACAAAATCACATTCACAATTCAATTATAAATCAATTATACCTGAAATGTCTATGAATGCATGTACAATTATTTTCATGTGCAAAAATTCAATATTCATGAGTATGAGTATATCATATAAGGCACGAGCATGAAATGTATTTTTCTAATTTCTTACTAATCTCTCATATTTACTAATCTAGCCTCAACATGGTTAACGGGATGTTACAATTATGGTCGCAAAACTTTTTTTCAAGGCTTAGGGTTGTCGACACAGTAAGCAAGACGCTAAAATTGTATTGTGATAATTTTGCAGTAGGAAAAAATGACAAATACTCCAGGGGTGCAAAACACATAGAATTAAAGTATTTTGTTGTTAAAGAGGAGATTTAGAAACAAAGAGTGCATATAGAACATATTAGGATGGATCTCATAGTAGGAGATCCTTTAACTAAGGGCTTACAACCAAAGACATTCAAAGAACATGTGCTTAGGATGGGTCTTGGTTGTATTGATAATTAATAATAATGTTCGATGATGATGTTTTAGCACTCTTGAGCTCAATAATAATATGTTTCTGAATTTTATATTTCTTATTCATTAGGTTTATGTATACATGATTGTTTGAATAAGAAATTTGTATATATTTTCATAACAAGTATGTGGACTTTATGTTATTTATATACAACTTATGAACCTAAGCATAATAAGTTCTTAATGTAATGGTATATGAAAGGGAGTATACGAATATGTTGTGTATGACTGTCATAACCCACATTATGTGATTTGTTGTGTTGAGGTACTTATGATGTTAATGGTTTATAAGATTTAATTTTTTCCTAGTAATATGTTATACTGTTAAATGTAATGACAAAACATCCGGTTAAGTGGGAGAATGTAAGAAACATGGCCTAATGTTATGGCCCATATTTTCTATAGGCCCATATTAAACTAGGTTTAGGGTTTTTCTTTGTTTAATGGCATATTAAATCTTGACCTTTAATTTAGTACTTGATAGACGTACAAGATTTAATGTCAATAGAAAAGTATATATAAATTATTCATCTCTCTACCCTAATTAAGTATAGACAAAAACAAATAAAGAATGAACGTATTTGGGTAATGGGTTATCCATCAAGCTATCTATTATAGAAAGAGGGTTAAAAGAGAAACTAATTTGTGATTGTTGAAATCTTTCTCTTTACATCATGACGAATTCTGCTCATGATAAGTGATTTATTCGCTTCGTATATGCGGTTATTATTATATTCAAGATCTAAACATGAATGATTTACGTATGATTCCTGATTTATTTATGATTTATGTCTTTGATGTTTGATTATAAAGAATGAAAACTTACATTTTATTCCAATATCATAAAATCACCAATTTCAAGTACATATGAAGTTTTAGGAGTTCAAAATGAACTACCTCTCTGTTTCTGCCTGTTTCATAAGTTCAAGTCCCTAATTGAAGAATTACAAGTTGCTAATTGTGCCCTTTCCTAACTAAATTTATGCCATTGTCTATAGGGAGTAAGTTTCATGGCATTATCACAACTCTTAGCCTATGCCCCGAACCTATTTTATTATGTGAATTACGTGGCCAATTGCTAGCTTATGAGATTCTTATTAAAAGTTCCCAAGAATTACCATTGCTAATATGGTTATTAAACCTTCATCGGACACCCCTAATCCATCCCTAATACATTTTTACAATTCACCAGCTTACCTGCCCCTTTCCACAACAATTCTTCCAATCACAACAACATTAATTCAAATTGACGATGTCGACCATGTCAATTTGTGGACGGTGAAATCGTACTGCTGATTATTATAGAAAATGATATCAATGCTAAGACACCTCTCCTCAACCCAACTTTGCTTATGTTTAAGCTCCTAACACCAATGATTCTCCATAACATGTTTGGATTCTTGACACTACTGTAAACTATTATATCACCCCCAATCTATCCACCATCGACACTCTTAATGAAAATCAAGGCACCAATTTGCTTCATGTAGGTAATAGTAAAGGGTTATAAATCTCTCATATAGGTAATGGATCTATCCCTTCAGCATGCGGTACTATGAAACTTAGAGATGTACTACACGTTTTGTTTTTTGTAAAAAATTGGCTACCTATTCAAAAGTCTACTTCTGATAACTATTGTTTCTTCGAAGTTTGGCTAAACTATTTTTTTGTCAAAGATCAAGACACTAAAAGAATTTTCAAGGATTGAGTAAGCATGATTTTTATTCTCTTCATGCATCAGTCCAATAAGCTCTCAATATGAAACAATTTTCTATAATAGATTGGCACGTCAAACTTGAACATCCTCACTTTTAGAAACTTTTCAAGACAATAAAAGACTTTAATTTCTAGTTCTATTTGTCCCCTATGTTTTTTATGTGCATTAGGAAAATTAATTTGTGTTCCTTTAGCATATGTCCAACATTTTAGTAGTGCACCTTTTGACATCATCCACTGATGTTTCAGGATTACCCTTATTGCTTCCCTTTAGTGGTCATCGTTATGCTTTACTTTAATTCACCTAAGTGTATCTCCTTCAAAATTAAAGTAAAGTTTTCTCTATTTTTATGCAATTTGAAGCTTTTGTTAAACGTCAATTTAGTACATCCTTAAAGCATCTCATTATGAGTGGGGGAAGAATGTAAATATTTTCACCAATTAGGAATAAAACACAAAATTTCATGCTCTTACACACACGAACAAAAAGGATTGGCTAAACATAAGATTAAACATTTGATTTATAATAATTTCACTCTTTTAGCTTATGTTTCCTTTCCACTAAAATTCTAGAATTTTGCCTTTGAAAAAGTACCCATATTGATAAATTATTTACTTTTTCATATGGGATTTCTTTCTCACAAAGTGTATATTTAAAGACATGAAAAGAGAGAGATAAAATGAATTATATTCTATATAATTTGGACATTGGATCAATTATGTACATAATGCTATGTACTAAATCAAATGTCTCTTACGCTTTGAGCATAACCAATAGGTTTCAAGTCAATCCTAGTAATTGTAACTAGACAATTGTGAAAATATATTAAAGTACTTAAGAAGGACTAAATATATTTTCTTGGCCTATAAAGGAGTTGAACTAAGAGTTTAGTGGTATTCATATACTAGTTTCCAGATGATAGCAAATTACAATCAAGGTATTTCTTTAATCTAAATGATGATGCAGTAAGTTAAAAGTTTCAAACAACTATCCATTACAAATTCTACAACTAAGAGTATATTTTTGTGTTAGAGATGAAAAACAAAGCAATTTTTGATCAATAAGTTCATCATCAAACTTGGAGTAGTTCCTAGCATTGTTGAACTAACAGTTTTATACTATGAAAGTAATGATCATTGCATATGAAAAAGATCCAAAGTTGCATCAACAGTCTAAATATGTACTTAAGAAATTCCATTTAATCAGGGAGAAAATAGAGTAAAAAGGTATAGCATTTGAGTGAGTTCTCACTGAAATGAATCTTACAGATCCTCTCACTAAGTTTTTGTCTTAAAAGAAACATGATCGACATATGGATGATATTAGATACATAGGTAATTGACTTTAGTGCAAGTGAGAGGTTTTTAGTTTATAGCCTTACAACTATTTATCTTTATGTATTTTGTTAATTTTATTTGATAGTTAATATTAAAGGTAATATCCTTGAATAATTACAATAAAATTAAAATTATGATGGGATAATAATTATAAGATTCAATTTGTATTTATGTATTATTCCTAACTTGTTTCTAGTTATAGTTTAATTAATGCAGGATAATGATGGAATGATAAAACTAGTATATATTTTGTTTCTATCTTATGAAGAAAATAATTGATATCATAAATTAAAATGTAGAGGTACTTAAAAAAATATGTAGGTGCTTACTAAATAATAATTTTATTGAACTAACTCGATTATAAGGATCTCAAATAAAATATTACTTATGCATTTGTGAATTTTTTTAATTTTAATGGATGTATAATTGATCCTTCAATTTGAGATTACCAACGTATCTTATGTGAGAATTACTATGTTTTGATGCTACTTATGACTTATCCTATTTAGGGCAGTTCAATCAAATAAAATATTATTTATGCATTTGTGATTTTTTTTATTTTGATGGTTGTAATTGATCCTTCAATTTGAGATTACCAACGTATCTTATGTGAGAATTACTATATTTTGATGCTACTTATGACTTATCCTATTTAGGGCAGTTCAATCGGCAGTACTTAGCTATTTAGGGTAGTTCAATCGGTAGTACTTAGATATAGTATTAACCATATAAAGATAGCTTAATAAGTTAATAACAAATTCACTCTAAAGAAATTAATGAGAATTTGTTATTGCTATTGATTAGTAATGATAAATTCTCTCGTTAAAGTGAAATATGATTTAAAAAGACGTTTTCAAATACTAATTATAAATCAATTACTAATTAACAAGAATAAACTTGATTAAAATTTAAAAAGTAGATACTATATTCATACTCTATATATCAAATTAAAATATTAGATGATGAAAATTAAATTATACATCATAACCTTGCATAAATAAGTTGAATCTAACAACTTTGACATTAATAATATTTGAGTAGTTATGACATGTTGTCGAATGTCAATCTTGATCTATTATTATAAATTGTTTAATTAAAGAACTAAAGATAAATTAAAAGGAGTTATAATTATGAATTAGAATCATAATTTATAATTACTACTAACATATTAGGAAACTAATGATTCAAACATAAAAAATAGTTAAAAAATTAATTTAAGATGAATTTAATTATTAAGTTTGAAAATTTTTATGATCAAATATAAGTATTAAAATTAAACTTCCTGATTATAATCAGCCTAAGAAGTTTAACTTTAATATTCTCGATAGATAGGCACTCTTGTCATCACCTTTTAAAAATTGAGATCTAATTGAAAAACTGTAAATTTTAATTTTCAACTTTACTCAAATCAAATCATGGTATTTTCCCAACAGATTCTTTAAAGAATTATGTCTTATCAAAGGTTGGAAAGACAACGTCAAAGTAAACAGGTTATAGGTATAAATGAAGATGTCTGAAACTATGGACGATTTATCCTAAATAAACTCTAAAACCTTTGTTTCCTCCACCTTGAGTTAGAAAAGAAGCAGTAAATGAAGGCGCCACAATAACAAAAGAATAAACCTTGGAAGTAAAACCGCCAAATGATAGGCCACACAGGTTGCTGAAACCATCTTGGTTATAAAGACCATAACACATACGTCAATTGTGTTCATCCGTCGTAGTTGATGGTGGAAAAATGATGGTATCTTCAACAATTGCGTCAAATTATTCCAAGGAATAAACTTGATTCCCTATACTTTGATTGCTTATAGGAACCTTGAGTTGATAGTGATGATGAAGAGATGTTAATCTTGCACGGTTCTTTATGACTGCATGATTAACTAGTTGATACAGCCTTTGATTTTTGGATAATAAGCTTCAATTCAGTTCATTGTGTCATGGACTGGGCCCTTAGCACAAAAGACTAGTCTAATAGGTGAGGATTATCTATCCACTTATAAACCCAATACCTCCCTAGTACACATCCGATGTGGGACAATACATGCCAACGAGATCGTGACAGGCTCCAAGTTACGGTGTGCGACTCGATGCAGTATCCCCGAACCACATGATAATACCCCCAGGTTAGCTCTGATACCACTTGTCATAAACTGGGCCCTCAGCCCAAAAGACTAGTCTAATAGGTGAGGATTATCCATCCACTTATAAATCCAAGACCTCCCTAGTACACATCTGATGTGGGATAACAAATGCCAACGAGACCGTGACAATTGGCATTGACGATCCCGCTAAGACAAGGTAAGTTGGTCCTCTCATTTCTTACCTTAAGAAGCATCCCTGCACTGTCATAAGCCAAAGTAGCTTCCTCGGCCTCGTCAAACATCCCCAACCAAAGCCTCAGCTTCTGTAATGAGTCCTTTATCTCTGCAACCCATCTACTAGATGGACTTTGTCTCACTCC
Source organism: Erythroxylum longipes (assembly GCA_027563885.1). Taxonomy (NCBI): domain Eukaryota; kingdom Viridiplantae; phylum Streptophyta; class Magnoliopsida; order Malpighiales; family Erythroxylaceae; genus Erythroxylum; species Erythroxylum longipes. The sequence goes on along the minus strand of JAOQMS010086412.1, from coordinate 8,901 downwards.
ATGGTATTTTATTCGGCTTTAATTTTGTCTTCCCAAAAATTCCCTAGTCATGCTTCTTATATCTCTACTTTTAAGAGGTATTTCTGTTTCAGGAGGGTTTTGTTCAGATGGGACTTTTTAGATCTCGGTGTTTTCCATGATTGGAACCTCGAAGACAGAGGTTTGTGAGATGAGAGCATAGATGGGGGTGAATAGGAAAGCATCAAATAAATATAATTTTCATAGTATAATGTTAAAGCAATGATAATAAGGATACTGGCAGGATTCGTTGTTGGATTTAGGTTAATTACTTGTTCTCGAAAGGCTAGTTGATTCTATACAAACGTTAAATAACCAAATTAGGCGGTGATTTGAATTAGGTTAAATAAATGAACATAAGAGATCGAGATTGAATGAAATCATCAGTTCTATTTATGATGTTTTTTGATTTCACCTCATCCACATATTTTTATAAATATATAGATAAGATGATGCCGATGGTGAGAACGGTGATGGTGGTACAGGTGTTAATCTCGGCGGTGAGGTGGGTGGTAGTTAAGTGGTGGTTGAAGGTGCAAAAATTTGGGTGTTTCGCAAGAAGGTAGGTGATGTTGTGTACGTTGGACAAAGTGGTGGTCGTAAGGAAGAGGATAAGTAATAGTAAGGAGGGGAGTGAAACTAAAGAGAGTTGCATTGTGCTAGACTTAGAGTGAGGGGAAAGGGTGTTTGTTTAGGAGATTTGTAGTTTATAGTTTGTAGTGTGGTTTGAGTTACACGTATAGAAACGTGCAGTTCAAGAAGTTTTTTTTGGGTGTTAGAAGTGTCACATGATCATCGTCCCAAGTAGGTATGTGTTTACTCATCTTCACGTTAATTCTGCATTGATATAGGGTAGGACAAGCTGTATCTCTTTCACCTTTAAGTGGGAATACATTCATCAGGTATGCATTTACTTTTTACTTATTTAATTTTCGTGATACTCCACTTACTAACCTTACGCCTCTACCAATATAAGACAAGTCCATTAGATTTTTTTTATAACTTGATATATCAACCTTTTCTTTTATTCTATTTTACTCTATTTATTTATTCAATTATTTTAATTTTGTTTACCTACTTTTTTAGTATATCACTTTTATATATCTACTCTTTTAACCTGCATCATTTTTATTTTATTTTTTCATTTTCATTTTTGCATGTAGGTCTATCGAAAACAGCCTCTCTACTCTGTAGGGGTAAGACTGTGTACTATCAGACCTCCCCAGACTCCGCTTTATTACAGAATTTCAGACTGGGTGCGATGATAATATAGATAAGATGGTAGAGCACAGAGCAGGAATAGAATAAATAAAACTAGTGATTTATAATGTTAATATAGGATAAGATCAGCTGTTTCAATTACTCTATTCTTATTTTGTTATTATTCTATTTTATTTATTCTTATTCATGTAATTTTTTGAGTCCACGTCCCATCTCATTCGCACTCTATCAAATCCTCTGTTTCACTTACTCTGTTACAACCTTGTTCCATTAAATCTCATCCATATATTTATGTGAGGTCCACGTAAATGTGTGGATGAGACTTAATGGAATATGATAAGAACACCATAACCGGTACAGAAGATCTGATCTCATCCGCACATTTTACTATATGTAGCATTGAGACATGACTGTAAGGGATGGACATCGATCAATTGATTGATGGCTGGAAGGGATAAAAATGTGTCATCAGAGTCTTGGTGTGTCATCAGAGTCTTGGATTTTTCATCCTCAGGTAATTTGTTTACTAGCACATAAACCAAGACATGAAAGAAAGAGAGTTTCTAGAGATGATTTGTTTTAGGCTTCGTAAGATCACTGTTGGTCCAGTAATGTATTTATAAAAAAGAAATACAACAGGAAAGTTTACGTTGAACAGACAAGATTGCATCTAACAGAAGACGCTAGAAATTACAACAACCGAAGAGATAAAATTAACAAACTAAATAATGATAAGACTCTCTAACACTTAGCCTCAATCTCAGCCAGTGAAATCAAGTTGAGATTGCGATGAAATTTGTGAAAGATCTCTCGATTGAGCACTTTGTTAAAAATGTCAGTCACTTGATCAGATGATGAAATAAACCGAACATCCAGAGACTTTGCTACCACTCGTTCTTTGACGAAGTGAAAAATATGCTTTGTCCTTGCATGAAACACTGGGTTTGCTGACAAGTAGGTAGCTCCAAGATTATCGTACCACAAGTAGGGTGCTCTTGACTAGTAGACTCCTAGCTCCTTCAACAATGATTATAACTAAATTAATCTTACATAACACTCGCCATTGCCTTATATTCAGCTTCCGTGCTCGAGCGAGAAAATGTTGACTATTTTTGAGACCTCCAAGACACAAGGTTTGGCCCAAAAAAACAGCAAACCCATTGGTAGACCTTCAATCATCAGGACATCCTACCCAATCAGCATCAGAAAAGGCGCTACGAAACTGGGACTTAGACTGTTGAATGAAGAGCCCCGTCGATGGAGTTACCTTAATGTAGCGAAGTATTCTTTTTATAACTACCCAATAAGTATCAGTTGGAGCTTGTAAAAACTGGCATACTTTGTTCATAGAGTAAGCAATATCTGGACGGGTAAAAGTAAGATATTGCAGCGCTCCAACTGTACTTCTATATAGAAATACCTCAGCTTCTAACAGTAATGTTCCTTGAGTCTTGGATAGTTACATTAAACTGGCCATAGGAGTTAATATTGGTTTGCAGTTGGTCATCTTTGTTTGCAGTAACAGATCTGAAATATATTTTAGTTGAGTAAGAAGTAAACCATTCTTGACATGAGATGCTTCAATACTAAGAAAGTAACTTAAATTGCTTAGAACCTTTAAAGAAAATTCTTTAGTCAGCTGTTGAACTAACTTATCAGTAGCACATGAACTTGAACTGGCTATAATTATGTTGTCTACATATATAAGCATGTAGATGAGTACTTTTTATGACTTGAAAATGAACAATGAGGTGTCAGCCTTTGAAGGTATAAATCTGAGCTCATGAAGCTTGGTACTCAGTCATGAAAACCACGCTCTTAGAGCTTGTTTCAACCCATATAGTGCTTTGTTGAGCTTGCATACAAATCCAGGAAATTTTGGGTCTTTATATCCTTGCGGTTGATGCATGTAAACTTCTTCTTGTAGAACACCATGAAGAAATGCGTTGTGCACATCTATCTGTCTAAGGCTCCAACCATGAGCAACAACAATTGAAAGGATGAGTCTGACGGTAGTGGGTTTCACAAATAGACTGAACATAACTTCATAGTCTATGCCATGACGTTGTTTGAATCCCTTTGCCACGAGACGCGCTTTGTATTGATCAATAGAGCCATCAGATTTTTGTTTCACTTTGTAGACCCATTTGGAGTCAATAACATTCTGTACCTATCGGAAAGGAACCAAATGCCATGTCTTGTTCCACATGAGAGCTTGAAATTTAGAATCCATTGCTTGACGCTAGTGAGGTTGTGTCACAGCTTAAGCGTATATGGTTGGTATGGCAGTGGAGATAGCAGCAAACCCCCTTCAGTTGAGTGGATAACGAATGGTGCCATCTGTAAATTATTTCGGTTTTGACATTTTGTTCTGTAATTGAGTCCTTATCTGATGACCTTCATTTTGAGCCATGCGCACTTGTTTTGAAGCAACATGTGGACTTCCTTTAGAACTGGACTTCATATCATCACCTGTAAAACTTAAAATAGAATTATATGTGTTAGTTGATGAAGGAGTAGGAGTGCAACTCCCTACTTGGTCATTAACTAAAAATGGTTTAGAGGATGTGGAGGTTTGAGGACTGAGTTGAGAAGGAAGAGTAACAAGGTTTGGAACAGTGGCATTAATGTGCTGAAAATTATTTTCAGTTTTGGCAAAGGGAAAAATCGTTTCATCAAAGATGACATCCTAAGAAATATAAACTCGGTTGGAAGATTTATGTAAACATTTATATCCCTTGTGTATATCAATGTATCCAAGGAAGACACATTGTTGAGTTCGAAAATCAAGTTTCCTTTTGTTATATGGTCTAAGATTAGGCCAACACGCACAACCCAAAACTTTTAGCATATTGTAGTTAGGTGAAGTATGAAACAGACAAGAGAGGAGTTTCATTATTGATAACTTTACTGGGTAATCTATTTATGAGATAACAAGAAGTGAGAATATCATCATCCTTAAAACAAATAGGCATAGATGCTTGTGCGAGTATAGTGAGACCTTTTTCAATTAAATGTTGATGCTTCCTCTCAATAACATCATTTTGTTGGTGTGTGTGAGGACAAGATATATGATGAGAAATTCCTACATCTTTGAAATATTTATGCAATCGTTGGTACTCCCCTCCCCAATTAGAGTGGACAGAATGAATTTTGAAATTTAACATATTCTCAACATGTTTCTGAAAATGCAAGAAGGTCTGTTTAACATCAGTTTTACACTTCAAAAGATAAACCCATGTAAAATGACTAAAATCATTAAGAAAGCTTACATAATACTTAAAACCTCTAGTTGAGGGAATAACAGGCCCCCAAACATCAGTACGAATGAGTTCAAGAGGTTGAGAAGTTAGACGTGTAAACAAACTAAATGGCAGTTAGTGTATTTTGCCTCGCTGACAGGCATCACACATATGAGACTGCTTATTGAAAAATCAAGCAAGATTATTTGTGTAGAAACACCCCACTGCTATAGGTTTCATACAGGGATACCCTGAGGACATTCTATTATATAATCTATAATAATGGCATGTTAACTATCTCACCTTCACTTTATAATATGGCAATATATCCAATTTAATCATCGCATCAACTATGTATGTAAAAGTCACAAAACGCAATATTTAAAAACCTCAACTTCGCATTTCATTCATTCATAAAAGTTTACACTGAATCATCAAAAACCAATATTTACAACCGATATACACAAGTTCTACATGGAATATATTAACTACTTAAAAACAACTATAACTCCTCGATTGCTGGCATTTAACTTTTGTTGAGCATTCGGAATTCAGTGGCAAACATATATCATTCAAATGTCAAATGCAAATATAACACTTCCAATACATTCCTGACTATTAAACTCCTCGGACTATTAAAGTCCGGAATTCATATTCAGATCACAATAGTTCAATAATTGAAAGTTAAACAAAATAAATCAAACAATCCTAGGAAGATAATCTAGGTTGACTCACAAATGCTCCTTTTCGCTTATTGGCTTGAAGTCCCGGCAATGTCTGGATGCTTTCGCTTAATGTGTTCCTTTAAAACATATCATACATACACATATCACAATTTTGCACAAATATGAATTTATTTATGCACATTCATGTATACTGAATATGTGCAATGCATGTTCATGACAATTCTGGGTTCCTCACCATTATTCTTGTCACAATATGCATTCTTATATCAATACTCAATTTAACAATCCAGACTTGTCTAAAAACATACTTTCAGGTCTACTTTGCATGATTATTATCATCAGTAAAGTGAAGTAGTTTGGTAATACTTCCTTCTGGAACATTGTTCTCCCATGTCTTAAGTTTCGAATGACACTAAAATCATATAATTTGATTTAGTATTCTATAAGTTACGCTCATAATACCACAGACTATGTACATTTGAACTTTAAGCTAGTACATGATTATACCCTCGACAGTGTACAACTTATATCTCTCAATTGCCATATCCAAAAATTATAAACGTTATACCAATAAAAATATAAGAGAATAAAATACAACTTTTGTGAAGACACCTTTGTCTAATTCGACTTCTATCAATACAGTTTATTCAATATTAACAGGATATGATTTCTGTCTTGGTTAGTACTACAGCCTCAGTCAAGACTCAATTTCTAACTAGATTTTAAAATGCTTAGAGATATAATTAAAATTAGAATTATTAAATAAAATTTATCCATATAACTCTAATTTAATCTTAATTAATAATCAACTCATTTAAAAATATACAGATCAAGATATACTCAAAATACCGAAGCATGTTCAATGAAAATGTTCAAGTTCACTTCCTCATTTTCATCCTAAATTCATCAATTAAATCCTTCCAAAATGACTTCATATTGCTATATATTTTTATGGAGAGGAATAAAAATGTGTTATAAGTTTTTTGGTTCAAAAATCAAGTCATTTGGAGGTCGGAAGAAGAAGTTATAGCCAAAAGAATGAAGGATGTTCAAAACTGTCAAACAACATCGTGCCCTCCCTTTTATCTTCCAGCTCTTCCTAAAACAGACCTTCGGGTCAATCTTTCATGGTCATTTTGACAAGTAATATGAAGAATTTAGGCAAAAAATTATTCTGAAAAATTTTTCCTTTATGCCTTAAGTTTCTAATTAAGCTAATTTCATGCAAATTTGTTCAGTATTCTGCAAGTTATACTAAAAACACTACAGACTGTTCTCAAACCATGACAGACTCTCAAAGTCAACTTCAAGATAAATTTTGAAACTCTTATAGACAGAATTAAATTTCTATTCTACATAAAAAATATATCCCTATGTCTCTAGTTTACTATAAATGAAACTCCATCCAATTTGGATATTCACAGGTCAAGTTATGCATTAAATACAGATGTATGTTCAGTAAAATACTGCATATATCATGCTCTAGCTCACTTCAATCTTTCATCTTCTTAAGCATATCACCAAATCTGCTTCTTCCTTCACCACCCACACATGCATCAACACCATTCATGCATGCAGCAATCCACAGGCACGAAAATATACACCATTTACGCATGCATTCATTAACAAACCTTAAAACCTTAACAGAAATTATTTACACTATCATAAAACTTACTTGGCTTAAGCTTCTCTCTCTCTTCTCTCTTCAGAAAAATTTCAGAGATGGGGAGATAAAATGGGAAGCTTCGGTGGATGAAGCAAAGGTAAGAAGAGTGAAATAAGTAAAATCCCAAATGGCTGAAGGCTTGGAAGTGTTTTCAGTGATGGATGAGCCAATAATACTAACATGCACAAGTTAGATGGGTGAGCATCAAATGAGGTTTAATGGTGGAGGATTTCGGTGGAGACAAAAATAAAGAGTTGCAGAAATTTTCTTACCCAAAAATGTGACTTAAGTGGCTCATTTAAGTCTTGACACATGTCTCCAATGCATGTGTTACATTTGTCCACAAGATAAGCTACCATTTCTCTCTTAGTTATAGGTCCACATGTCACTCCATAATTTATCCATTTTGGCAACTAATAATTTGTCTCTTATTTCAATATTTTTTTCCTATTCTAAAATAACTCAAATTTTTTATAAATTTCCATAATAAATTTCGAAATAATAACTATTATTACCAAATAATTTTTTAACACAATTAATCCACAATTTGCATTTTAATCGCATCAATTATACCTGGAAAATGTCAATGAATGCATGTATAATTATTTCATGAAATACAACATTATTCACATCATGTGTATGCCATATAATGCATGAAATGCATTTTTTTAATTCTCAATAAACTCTTATAAATAAAGCATCCTAATGTTCTAACCCTAATAATGAAAAAATGGGATGTTACAATTTGACTGAAGGATGCTTGAGACGATTGCTGGGGAAGGATGACTAAGATGCTTGTGTCATTGTTCAAGACTGATTCTGACAGAATTGAGAAGATGACGAGTAGGCTGCTTCATTAGAGAATTGACACCTTTGCATGATCTGAGAGGATAGCGTCCTCTTTTACATTTGTCATGAAGAAAAGAATTTTCTTTGTTGGAATGTCCTTTAGATAAAAAGAGTTAGGATAGAACTCACACTAAGCGTTGTTATTAGAGGTAAATTCGTGGACAGACAACAAATTTTTGGTAACTTAAGGAACATGCAGAACATTGGTAAGATAAAGAGGACGAGATGAACCAAAAATAACTGAATGACCAAGATGAGAGATTTGCAAACTTGTCCCGCTGGCGACTTAAACTTGATCTGATCCAGTGTATCATTCCTTCACGGTTAGCCTATCTAAGTCATTGGTGAGATGATCGGTAGCGCTTGAATCTACATACCAATTTGTATCAATTGGATATGAACTGGTTAGAGTAGCTGTAGTATGTTGGTTGTGAGCTTGAAATGAATGATCAAAGCGATGATAGCAATGAAGAGCATCATGTCCTTGTTTTCCACATACTTGACATGTGGGCTTGATGTTGTTTCTGAAGGAGTTATTGTTGTTATGGTTGAATCTTCTTGAATAACTTCCACATCCGCGGCCTCTTGCTCTCCTATTTGATCCTGTGCGTCCTCCTTGGAAGTTTTCTCGTGAGACCTAATTTACTGATGAAGACATTTGAAAAACAAAGTTGTGATTTTCAAGTCGCAGCACATAGCTGACAAGATAAGCATATAAGTCACTTTGCTACCCAAAACTCGAGTGAGTGTATCTACAAGACTATTAGCAATAGATGCAATATATTGAATTTGAAATTGATATTGAGCTAATTCTAATTGCCACCGAATTAATCGGCCTTGATTATAATTGGTTTTTATATTATATTTTGTAAATCCACATAGATACTTGGAATCTATCTGAATAAGAAAGTTAACTAGTAATAAGTCTACTTTCCATTTTCGTAATGTCTTTAAACATACCGATGTTTCTTTTTCATGAATAGGATATTTCCTTTTTGTGGGATTGAATGTCCCATTAATATATTTACATAAAAGATATTTCCTTGAGTTGGATGGTTTTGCTAGAAGACAACCAACCTATGTATCCATACTTGCATCAATTGCATAAGCAATGTATCCTTTAGAGAATAATTATATAGTTTAGGTAATTTTATACAAAGAGCTTTCAATGCTTTGACAGTATTTGTATCGTCATTAGTCCATGACCATTGTTTTTTAG